>JAOBAT010102078.1:0-38954 GCA_026413305.1 Hydrozoanthus tunicans
CCCCCCCCCCCCCACTTCGGGGTCAAAAGGATAGAGATGACCGTCGGAAAAGTCCCAAAAATACCCTAAGTATGTACTGGTTTAGTATCAATTCATCAAATATTTCTGAAACACGACGAAAGTATTGTTATCTTTGTCCCACATGATTATTACTCGGGCTTCTTCGTGAATTTTTCCGATCATTTAACACGGATAAGCTGCTCAGAAGGCAGGAAAATGCAAGCACATTAAAACACAGTCAGCCCAAGCTATGTTTGTGAAGCTATTGCATAGCTTGGGCTACCTGTGGTTAACGTTGGTCTGCAGGCAAGGTCGATCAACCCAACCTCGCACCCAGGCTCTTTTATTTGGCTGCAGGGCATTCTCGTACATTAAAGGCTGCACAGAACTTTCGTCTTTTAAATCCAAAATCAAACGTTTTATTGGTTTTAATTTTTAAAGTTGTTTTTATAGTTTGTAATTTTTAAAATTGTTTCTATTCTTTTGATTACCCTGTAGTATAAATTTTTTTATCTTTAAAATTGCTTTTTTAGCACATAATTATAATCATATGACATGTAAAGCGCTGCTGGATTTATAGTAGAAGCAGCGCTATATAAACATTTATTATTATTATTATTATCATTATTGTTATTATTATTATTTTACTATTATTATTATTATTATTATTATTATCATTATTATTATTATCATCATCATTATGGTTATTATTATTTGGATCAATCCCACTTGTTTTATGGAATCGGGAAATAACCTACTTACTCCTCCCCCGAATCAAGCTAAACTTTATGTTGCCTTAACGCCCCTAACCCAAATAAGGCATTATAGGGGAGCAGTTCTGACCTATCTACCCATATCATGGAATACGGTGGTACTATGCTAACACTTTGTGCTGAAAACATTCTAGTTTAGCACAAAATGCTGGTTCTCAGTCTCTTCTTTCACTTGTTAACTTATCACAATAAATATGTAATTTTTCACTAAAATTATTGCTGGTTCGTCTTTTCAGCAAAAGGCAACTATGAGAAATGAGTACCCCTGGGGACTCCGGAAATGCCTGGGTACCCGTACCCCAGTACAACCTTGGACTTCGCAACCCCTGAAATATCCAAAAAAATAATCAAAATCTAGAGAGTTTTTAAGTGAACTTTGCTTTCAAATCTTAACTATAATAGTGTTTGTATCCATCGAGTTATGAAGCACCCAAATTTCGAAGACAATTATCTATTTGGAAGAAAATTAAACTTGTATCTTAAAAAATATGCTTGCAAAATGTACTAGCTTTTGGCGATGTAGGCGAATCGATCATGAAAGCCTGCTGTAGGGCCACTATGAAGATCTTACATGAAGTATTGGCCGCCGAGCTTGGTAACCACTCAAAAAGCACTACTCATGACTCACAATTTATAGCGTATAAATTTATATGTATTTCTTCGATTATGGTTCTTTTAGACAATGATGGAGTAAGTTATTTAGCTTTCAACTGTTATGTATGCTTCGTGCAACTCTGGGAGAAGTTATCGGGCTCACTGTCATCTTTACTTTTAGTTTCTTAGTCAACTCACATTTTTGCTCAACAAGACGAAAACAAAGGGTTCTGTCAGCGTTACAATGAAGAAGTGTGAGTAACTCTTGTATTTATCATAAAGTTTCACTGTTACAACGCTTATTTGATTGCAAATCATTATGTAGGCCTATATAGTCCGTTATGCTTATCTGTGAGTGAGTGACGGCTTTCTAGACTTTAGTACTTACGAGGTAATTACCAAAATCGAAACTGCGGCTTGCAACAGTCGACTGCAAGCTAATTGTCTTTACACTTTGATTTTTAGAAGTTAGAAATTTATTTCTTATAAGCCACAAGTTTTAAAGTGTATATGAAGTGAAAAATATTATTACCTGAATAGACATTGCTAAACGAGCAATAAGCGGTGAAGAAACTTTGTTGAACTGTTTAATGTATCTTGAGATATTTATTTGTATGTGTTTAAGCCAAAGTTGGGCTGATGATGTATCTCAAAGTAAATACATCCAAAGGTTATAGATTGGCAGCGGATTATTAAAAAATGCTAAAACATAAAAGATTTCAAAAAAGTTTCTTCACCACTATTGCTCATTTAGCAAGGTCTATCCACCGAGGCAATAACATTTTTCACTTCATATGCACTTTAACCCTTTCTGCCCCAAACACCACAAATGTTGTGTTGGTAAATTCTCCCAACTAGGGCCCATACTTTTAATATAACCAGTTAGGAGAATTTGGCTTTTCACCCTTAATTGTTCACCCTGTTTGATTAATTTCCGTATGTATTATGTAAGGAGAAGTTAGATGTTTATAAACTGGCCTGGGCTGAAAGGGCTGACTTGCTTTTGCCAGTTTCATAAACCTCCCTCCGTATATATTGTGTATCCTTAATTATCGTTGATGAATTTCGTAGGCAAGTCTATTTTCATTTTGTCAATGGTACTATGATTTATGCATGTATTTATTTTATCTATAATGATGTCAAATAAATTGTGGAAACTATCTATAGAATAACTGAATGGGATCGAATTGATTTTTTTTGTTTAGACAATGGTCAAACAAAACCCAAACCACGAGAATCAAAGAAAAATCAAAAGCCACATTATGAACATGATCATGGAGAAAGTAGGTGTTTATTTAGAGCAACCAATGGCAAGAAAAAAATCAGCACAGTGGTAAGTTGTTACTGACATTTTGGTCGCGTTCTATTGGGTCAAACTTCATTTCACTAGTTTGGTTGATCAACCAGTTCAATCAAATCTGACCCTCGTTAAAAGGGTTGGAAATGTTTTGTATAGGAAAATTCAACCTTACCAACCAAAACCAGGCTTTTCAAAGCTGGTCGTGGTTGCACAAACTCAGGGCAAGCCTCAAACTGAAGTTAAATATTCACAAATTCCAGCGAGGAGGAACTGAATTAAAAAAAAAAACAGTTCACTGAGTTGTGAATAACACATTTTCTCCCTGGAATTTGTGAATATTTTAGTTCAGTTTGAGGCTTACCCTGAGAACATGCACCCACAGTCTATTTTCATCAGTGGTACCTAGAACTGGAAAAGGGTCTCATAAGCACTTCTGGCAACAAGGTATTTGTCAAACTTAGGGCTGGTTAAAAGTGTGTGAACTATGCTTACTAGCATTATTTGCTATCATTCCCTTTTTTTCAGTTTTATTGTTCAACTCAGTTGAACTAATCATTATGTGTGAACATCTTGGTTTTTCAGGTAAATTCAAAAGATGTCAATCGATTCCAACTGGTAAGTAAACTAATTTAGTACTTATATATAATTTACTTATTCCTTCAAAGTTCCACTTATTATAAAATTATTATTAATAAATAAACATTCACAAACTTATAGTATCTAGGTTAAACATTTATTTTATTGCTGCTGGCCACTTGATATTTTTGGTTTAGGCAGTTATTTAATTTATTCTACTGTATAAACTACTATAGTTAGTGTAAAATGTATTATTAACAATAAAAACTACAATGAAGTATTAGTTAATGAACACTGCATTGTTTTGAGTTTTGTTACCAAACAAACAAATTTATTTCAAAATTTAAATTTTTAAACTTTTTCAAAACTTTTCTCTCAGGCTTATGCGAATGTGCTGAAAGCCAATCTCGACAATCTGAAGAAACGGGACAGAAAAGCTGAAAAGAGTAAGAGTAAAAAAGCAAAAGCCACCCAATAAAACATTTGAAATATAAAAACTAATATTAAACATTGTCTGGAATATTATTACATGCATATATGTAGGTTTGTTTTCATAATCATATATTCAGTAGTGAATTATTTTGTTCCAGTTTTTATACAAAACTTTAGTCTATACCTCAGTCAACAGCTGTGCATCTGCACATGATGAGAAAACAATCATGTCAAGTATGGTGCCAGGGTTAATTCAGAAAATTTCTCTCCACGTGTAGTTTTATAATAGCATTTAGATTGTCAGCTAATGCCAAACTTGTGAAAGTCTTTAAATAAAGTTATTTTGAAGTAATTACAGTCATAATAATTCTGTTATTCGGTTTTACTGTATGTGCAGTTGAGCCTCAACTACCTGACTGGTATGTTTTTGTATACTTTTAGGTGAAAGATGTAGCAAACATCACTTAAGGGGTTAATGAATGACCCTTTAAAATTTGAAGTGACAAATAGATCCTAAATCTTTCCAAATGTGTGTTACTATAAATTCCTGGTTTTAATCTGTTTCACTTTAAAAAATGCACGCAGCACAAGCTTAAAATACATTCACATTCATTTGTCTTTCCTTGAAACAAACAAGCATGCTTGCAAATTCCGTATCACGATGAATACACTAATACTTCAAAGAGCAACTTATTTATTCTGTGTAAGTACAATGATCGTAACATAAAGATAATAAGTAAAAAGTCATATAAGTAGTGCTTTTGAAATTCCAGTAAAACCAATAAAAATGATTTATGCATTTTTGTTGTCAATGTGAAGAAACAAAAAAAACTAACATAATATTATCATAACTTTTTTTTGTTCCAACAACATAAGCATAGACCAATATTAACTGGCAGTTACCATGATTTTAATTTATCTTGAATAATGCAAGTACAGTACAATATTAAGATTGAACTCAAGCCTGCATTATATTTAATTGAATTACAATTATAATAGGGGCAGATAATTACCCATTTGGCACTTTACTGGCTTTTCTTGGAAATATCCGATAATTCAAGGACAGTACTTCATGTTCTGGATGAAAATATCAATGCCATGCTTTTCGTGAGGCAAATCTAAATTGCTAATAATTAGTGAAGATTTTGGCTCATGAAAAATATGGTGTTTGATCCATGGCTAAATAAATTGTTTTATCAGACTGTTGTCAGATTAGATTTGAGTTATTTTGATAACTGTTTCTTGAAGTCCCAATATATATTTTGTTGCTAGAAATGAAGATAACAAGTTGTTTAATTATGTAACAACTTTTTATTTCCATGTGATACTTTCGCCTTTTACATCTGTGTTCAAACTACAACATCACCTACTAAAAGAATGCCATAACTGGCAAACTAAACAGTTGATTTCTTTTCTCATCTGTTATGTAAAACAGTGTTAAACTAAATACCTGCCCAATATTAATTTATGAACTTACAGTCAACCATTAAACTCATTTGTTGCATAATATTTACAGACTGTTAAACTAAAATAATACACCAAAGTTAAATTATGAACTAACAGTAGTTGACCTCTAGACTTGTGTGTTATAAATGTATACAGCTAGCATTATACCCAGTACTAAAATAATACACCAATGTTAAACTGAAATCCAGTTTTCTTTATGTTCCATGACAATGCAATATTTTGCAATTTTCCTTTGATACAAACAACATTAAATTAGTTTTAAAAAATGTTGCTTCAGATAAGCCTAAGTCAAAAGTTTCTTGTTAAATACTGTATTTTATTCTTACAGTTCTTGGATCTACAGCTATCACTATTTTTGAAAACTGTTTGATTTCCTTAGTTAAGTAAAATACAAAAATTGCCAACTAGCTTATTTGCTCAGACCATTCTTGCCCAAGTATATAGGTGGCACAGGCAGGCATTTCCTTCCATTCTTGCCGTCAACAAAAGTTATGTGATTAACATACCTGAAAAAGAATCTGTGTTAAAATTTCTACATTTGTAAAATGTTTGTTTTCAGCACTTTAAATCAGTTTACGTCTGAACAGGACAAAAGTTAAAGCAACAATTGTGTACACTAGTTGACACTTTAAGGAATTTGGATGTTCAACAACACAAAAGTTATGTAACAACACATAAAAAACTAGCTTATAACTTTTTCTCTGACAGAACTCATAATTTCCATGACCATTTTTAACTTGTGGTAAAGCTTAAGGTTAATGTGGTTGGCCAGTGGGACTCCGTCACTCAATTATTACTCATTGGGTAGTAGCTCTCATGCTTTTACAGCTTTTCAGGTTGTGAGCTTAGTGCCTGACTTCTTATTTCTTTGGGTAGCTTTTACAAGGTTTGGTCAGAATTGAACTAGGACGAGATTGTCAACCGATTGACTTGAAACCTTAAAATCTTTATTTTCACTAAAAAAATCTGCATCACATTGAGATACATCTTCAAAAAAAATAATCATAAAACTAATATGATTTGGTTGCTATTAATTAGCCAAGGCCATTACTTTGATTTAAATAATCCATAACTAACACAAAGCAAATTATGGTAAGAAGGATAAAAATTTAAACTTTTAGTATTTTTTTTTTTGCACTTTGCAATGTCAGATGCCAATTTAGTTTTCTAAACTAGTTAATAAGAAAATATGTTTTGAAAGAACACTTTATAACCAATGTTCACTTTCCCAGCAATGGAGTTATTTAAAATTTATTGAGCCCAGTATGAATTCTGAGATTCTTCTGGTCTCTGGAAGATGGAGGGTTGAATTCAAAGAAGTGTGCATAACCTGAAACTTTTTCATACCAATCACTCATTAGCAAAATTCAAAGACAAAGCTTCACTTACTGATCAAGGTAGCTGATTGTGAGTTGCCCAGGGAATTTTTTTGCGAGTTTATTCCACTCAGAACTCAGACTGTGTTTCCAGGAATGCAGCTCAACTTGCCATCCCCTCTCCAGGGCCTCAGCAGCACAGCCAGGAAAACTTGTTGCAAACTCTGACTTGCCCCTTGTCCCATCCCCAGTGGCTAGGACCAGAGTGCTTGGTGGAAGCTCGCATAGTGCCTAAGGGAACAAACAGATAACACTTTTTTAAAAACTTGACAAGGTATCCATATCGGTAGCAGTTTTAAAATAATTTATAAAATAAATGGTTTTTAGCTTTCCAAAGGATAGGGGTTATGTCAGTATTTGTTGTCTTGGAAAAGTGGCTTATATATTGGCAAATATCAACCCTGCTACCCCTTCCCCTTAAGATAATAGGGGCTTTAAGATATGAGGGCACCAATTGAGCTTGCACCCTGGGATGCACCAAGCTTCTCACCTGCATCTTGAAAATAACAATGTGAAAAGAGTAATTCTTGCAACCAAAAGAAATTTTTGTCAATCTTCATTTACCTTTGAGAAAAACATTTTCTTTGTTTTTTTTATATGCAAAGCATAACTCACACTAAAGAGAAAGCAAACTAGCCATATAAGGTTGAAAAGGGCAAGCAAGAAGTCTGATTTTTTTTTGTAAGCAGTAGTCATCAATGTTGCCATCCTTGTAATTTAAGCTACCTAATAATAAAATGTGTAAAACTGCAGTAGTCCCAGTAACCAAAGAAATGACATGTATTATGTATATGGGGAAGGAAATGCATCAAATTGCAGTTATTATCCTGTAGAACATACTTTGTAAATGCATAAATGAAGACCTTCATCAACCCGCTGTTCGTCTTTTCCCCTTCTGTCCTCCAGATCAACTGTATAACCTAGCCGCCTGAGTGATATAAATAAAATATGCTATCAGAAAACTGCTGAGAAAGGGGTATTTTAATTTGAAAAACAGCTGCAGTATGTTCTTTAAATTATGCATTAGTTGATCTTCATATCAAAACTAATTGCAATGTAGCATTGATTGTGTATCATGATGGTAACTTGTTTTTGACAAAACCTACACTAGGCTGTTCAAAGACTGGTTAAAAGCTGCAGCTCAAATCAACCTCTACAAGATTGGAAACAAAAAAACACCGGTTAAAAATGTTACCTTGGGTTAGTGCAAATTGGCCTTCAAACAACTGGACTCAGATGTCATAATTGTTACTGGTGTCCAAAATAAAATTAAAATATCATTTAACATAATTTTATATTCAACAACTTGGAGTTTTACTTAAAACACTCTTCCTCGTAACTTATGCCATGATCAGTCTCTCACTAGTTTTAAACTTAAAGTCAAGCAACATCTTAATCACCTAAGTTAGTTTTCACTCTTATGAACCTTTTGAATGATTTCTTTTTTTCTCTTTTTCATTTTTATAGTTTATAATTTATTCATATTATTCTATATAGATCTCCATTTAAACCAGCTATGCTGAACTGGAATTTCTGTTTAGATAATGTAAATAAATAAAAGTACAGTATAAACAAATAAAATGGTGTTTTTATTATGAAAATAACAAATGACTTGACTTGTCTCTGAAGGTGACTTCCACACGCGTTGTTGAAATGTCAGTCACTAACATTGACAACAATCCTTCTCAAGAGACGATACTAAACCAGGATGATCTCACCACATGATCTACCAAAATTCTGTTTAGAAATTAATGAATGCCCCTAATTTTTTTACTATTTGTTCATCAAAAGCTGACACTTAATTTGTAAAATTCAAATTATTTATATATTAACTATTAAGTCATCAGGACTCGTAGTTTTTGCTCTCATTGGTGTTGAAAACAGTTTACCTGTAGACTTCCCACACAGTCTCTGTAGCAGGAGGACTTGAACCACAAGCAAAGGCTCTGTCTTTCTTTCGACCCTGCTCGAGGATTTTAACCAGGTGCTGAAGTTTTACTCTGACATTGCGTTTGCGATCACTGGCATTGACAGAACTTGCACATTCCTGTGCCCCAATATAGATGTTGCTGTTGTCAATAACGACTAAAATACTGCCAGGTTTGGTTGATGGTGCTGAAATACTGCTGTGTTCAACTGACAAGGAAGTTGCACTCGAACTGTCTTCAGTTGTAACATCACAATTTAATAGTTTTTGATGATGCTTTTCACTCCGTGGTGACTTGTCAACCTGCATGTCTAGTTTTATAGGTTCTGATTTTCTTGATTCAATCATTAGGTTCTTTTCAAACATTTCTAAGTGGAACCCACTTGCTAATATTGGATGAACACTGCCTTGATAGCAACCTAAACTTGGGTTATCTTGCACATTTTTACTTCCATGATCTTGCGAGCAATACAACAGATTTGTTGGTTGAGCACAGATGAAAGCTGGACTACTGCTGCACTGCTCAAGGGATGTTGTTTGAAGAGTTAAAGGTAATGCAGTTGGAGAGAAACTTCTAAGGTTTTCAGATTTCCTAAATGATGAGACTGCAGTAGTGACAGTAGTGGTATGCAAGGTCAAAGGTGACTCAACAGAGGAAACAGCTTCCTGAAGCTCATGACTACCACAACTTACTTGTTTGTATAGGCCGTCATCAGTGACTGCTGTATTTGAGTAGGGGGGAGGAGTTTCAACACTGTGTTTACTGTTGTGTATGGTGCTTTGATGAGGAATTGCAAAGCCAGCTTTTCTCTCACTTTCAAGAAGTTTTGTTGGATGTGCCTCTGGCGACTCCTCAATGTACTTAGGTAAATCAAATGCTGGTTCACTGAGCCATGGATTGGAATGAAAGTACCTAAAACACCACAAGACAGTCGATTCAACATAAATGCATCATTATGATTTGTAACACAGTTTTATGCATGCTTCTCAAAACTGGCCTGCTGGCAGCCGAATGAGCCACCTCTTTCAGTGATTTAGACACCTCTGTAAAAGTTGCAAAAAACTAGAACAAAAGAAAAGTAATTAATCTTTACCCAAAGAGTTCTGTTTGCTTCCACATGTTAAACAAGAAATATTGTGGTTCTATTGAGAAAGTTGGTTTCAGTTTGTGAAATTGAACACAAGTTATAGCAAGAAGCTGTTTATCGCATTTGGTGACTTTGAGGGCACTGCGATCTGGGATTTGTACGGCACCACACACCTTAGGAACCCTTAGTATAACGGGTTTACAGTTAGTCTTGCTCCTTTGGAATCCAGTTGCTTACATTGAAGTTTTAAACTTTTCCTCAGGACATTTTGAGAACACAGTTATGCAGTTTAGGCTTTAACTGGATTTGAACCCACAACCTCTGCAATACAAGTGCAGTGCTCTAACCAATTTAATTGATCTGCTGAGTCCCAGCAGATGTGTCTTCATAGCTCAGTTGGTTGAAGCGCACTGCACTGTTTTTGCAGAGGTCATGAGTTTGAATCCCCCTGAAGCCTGAATTTTTTTCAGGCTTCTCTTTTGTAGTTGCTTAAAGTCCCTATCAAGCTTATTTTTTAAGTTTCAGATGAAAAGTAGAACCTTTTCATAATAGTAATTTTCGAAAATAAAACCTTTTCTCACCTCTCCTGTTTTACTTTTTAGACTTGAAGCATGCAATGATGATGTAGCAGAAGGCATATGACGTAGCACGAGGCATGAAGCACAGACAATCTTTTCATCTCAAAAAATTCAATTCTGGCTACAATAAGTCATGTTGTAATAACTTTAATTAATGAATTATTCCTTTGAAATCATTTGAAATAAAAATTTTATGACATTTTTAACAGAAATGAAAATTTTAAACAAAAACCACACAATTCATGGCTGCTACGTCACAGGTTACCAGTCCCTGGCCTGCTCGGTCAACATTTACATTCCAATCTTTCTTTGATTAAAAAGCATACTTAGACATGGGAATTTTCTTTGGTTATTCGAATTTTGAGTTCACAGATGACAACAGTTTCAATCCAAAAAGTAAAAAAATAAGCTTGATAGGGACTTTAAATCGTGTTTATAGCCATGAAGATTGTATCGTAACATCATTAACATCATCACTAAAACCTGCCACTTGATCAATTTCTAACTTTACTTAATTAACACACACACAAAGTAAGACATCTGGTAAAGAGAAATGGGAATGATCAGGCTAACAAAGCAAATAGTTTTATATTAAGATGAAAGAAAAAATTTGCTTAAACTTTTACAATGAAAAGGGTAACCTTTATTTGAAAGAACTTTTTATAAGAATAAAGCATTTGTAGTGAGTTGGAAAACTGAAAGAGTTAACCAAGGAATTAAGAAAACCAAAAAGCTTGGGTTTTTTTCTGTATATAGATTCTGTAAGGGGGTCAGACTGCCAGTGTGTAGGTTATTTTTGTCACTCACACTACTAAGACCTCAGGGGTTTAAATCCTGGGTGTGAATTGTGGGCTGAGGAAACAATAAGGAAGGAAGAATTAAAAGAAAAATTAAAGGAAAAATTAAATATAAACTAATCATAGTTTAACTTAATGTTGAGCCGATACTGTTTACAAAAATAATCTGATATTCTGTTTAAAGGTGAGTCACATCTGAACTAAACTCATTGAAACCCTCGACATTTTAGCTTATTCTAAAATAAATAGTGATTTTTAACTAAACACTTAATTTTAGTGATATCTGGGTTTTCCTATTGAAATTAAATTAAGTAAAGTTTTTTTGTTTGGTGCATTTATTGAAAAGGTAATTTAATAAAGAGTAAAGTGCAAAAATGACAAATTAAGTGACTTTGTATAAAATGCTAAACTCTCCCAATGGTTAATGGAAGATAACAGGGATAATCTAAGGAGAATTGATAACTCTATCAAAAGTTACTTACATTGTGTTTGCAATAGGCCCTTCATTTTAGTTGATAAAACATGCAGTAACACAATCAAACTAAAATTAAGATAAAAACTTTAAAACTTGTAAAAAATTAATCATTTCAACTAAAAAGTATACTCACTTCCACAACAAGAGCAGTGAAATAACCAGAATTCCACATATTACACCAAACATGAATGAAGGGACAAGCATGACTGTGACCAGAGTTGTGTTGGATGGGCCAGTCTCTGTTATGTTATTCTCATCTAGGACAAATAATTCACAGTTTTCATGAACAAATATACATACAACATTAGCAGTTGATTGCTTTCCACAGATTGCTTCATATGTGTAGATTTGACTCATGATAATATGCTAGCCCCTCTTTGCAACTGCATGGGAATATTTACAACAAAGATAGAACCACAAATCAGTCCTAGATAAAGTAATTCAAAACCTAAACTGAAATTAAGTGATCTAGAAAAATAAATAATTCTAGTTGAGCCAGTAGCTTAACTAATATAGTTAAGTCCATGACCTTGGCTGTTAAAAAACAAGTTATTTTTAAACTAGTACAAAAATGGGTCTTTGTTAAAGGGTGTACTTTTGTGACTTGTTTGTGTTATTATGTGAGAAAATTACAGCTTGCAATTCAGCTGTATTACTTTTCAGTGGACTTTGTACCTAGCTCTGGGTGTGGTCTCTAACCACAACCCTTGCAAGCTCATTGCATGTCAAAGGCCTGAGCAAAATAAAAAACAATTAAATTGTGATCTTTTAACTTTGTTCTAACAGTTTTTAGAAGATATTTATAAAAATATATATATGCGCTTTTTCTAATCTGGTGTGAAAGTTGCTACTGCATAAACTAAATATGGTGCATTATAATTTCAATGCAGTAAGAATTTGAAATTAAGAACCTGTGTTACAGGGAAAAAATTGCAATCTAGAGTACTAATGAAAGATTGGTAACACACTTGGTAATTAATACTATCACTTGTTTATAATTTATTAACTATAATTAAACCTCAGGTTTCAAGGTCAAAAACTTTATATCAAAAAGTGACCACTATGATATGTTAAGGATGATTATCGGTTTTATTTGGTATTAAATAAATTGCTTTATCTCTGGATTAATATATTATTGTAAATTACTCCAAGGGAGTAAAGAGAGGAGATAAATGAGAGAGAGAGAGAGAGAGAGAGAGAGAGAGAAATAGCAGTAATTCCAAATTTCAGTATCCTTTTACAGGTTAAACATCTTCGAGAGCTCTTTACTTTTCATATCAGATATTCTGCTTTTATTTCAATACAAAACTATTATCAAAGATATATTTGGGTTGACCTAAAAGACATTATTCAACATAATCATTTATAATATAACAACTTTTTTTCCCAAAAATTAGGGGCTGTGACATATATAAATTTGAAGAACATTGGTTTAATTTGCAGATTTGAATTAAAAGGAAACTCCAATTTAAGGTATAAGTGAGAAGATCTGCATCCACAAATCTTGTCTATAAAAACAATAGAAACAATGGTATTATTATACTTAACCTAAAAGACATTCAACATAATTATTTATAATATAACAACTTTTTTTGCCAAAAATTAGGGGCTGTAACATATAAATTTGAAGAACATTGCTTTAATTTGCAGGTTTGAATTAAAAGGAAAACTCCATATTAAGGTATAAGTGAGAAGATTTGCATCCACAAATCTTGTCTATAAAAACAATAGAAACAATGGTATTATTATACTTAACCTAAAAGACATTATTCAACATAATTATTTATAATATAACAACTTTTTTTGCCAAAAATTAGGGGCTGTAACATATATAAATTTGAAGAACATTGGTTTAATTTGCAGATTTGAATTAAAAGGAAACTCCAATTTAAGGTATAAGTGAGAAGATTTGCATCCACAAATCTTGTCTATAAAAACATTGGAAACAATGGTATTTTGTTAAGTAAATAAATGATCTAAATGGAGTTTGTTTGTGGTACTTTAAGTTCCTGTTTTTGTCTTTTATTAGATATGTTTTACAAATCAAACACTTTTAAGTAAACACCAAAGCCCATGCAAACAACTCTCAGGTCAAGGTGGTACGCCAGAACAAAAGAAACTGTGAGTGTATTGTTTTAAAAGATTTTTTGAATAGTCGTCTAATTATGTCATTAGTTTAAAAGTTATAGGCTGAGATAGAATTAATTTTTTTGTGTGTCACTTGTATTCTACAGTTCAGGGTTTAGAAATTTGGTTAATTGATGTGCCATATAATTTATTTATCATAATATAAGAAAAAGATTTTCCATTGGCCAAAGTGTTTTCAATTCAGTATCTAATGGTGGGACAGGTGAAATATGCAGCCACTACGAAGGAGATGAATCGTATTGTCCAACAATCATAAATAATTGATTCTGTAATAAGCATGGTTTTAAGAAATGCTATCACTATTCAATACTGTTATTGTTCTTTCTGTTTAAGAAATAGTTCACAGTTATCTTGTGTTTATTTATTGTATATAGATGCACTGTCACTCAAATTATACAAAAAGCATGCTACACATTTCTATGTTTTATAATAATGTTCATTGAGGTTGCTAAGCCACTTCTGTTTGGAGCTATTTTCCTGTTCAGTCGTAGAAAATAATTGCAGAATTAGGTAACTGACATCGGTGGTAGAAGCAAAAAAATTATTGGGGGAGGGCACAGTGAAAACTGAACTGTTAGTTGTAAAATCCGAAATTCCTATTCAAACTTGCTTTTAAAAGCCAGAAAATTTTTTTTTTTGGGGGGGGGGGTTTGTTGGCAGTGTCCCCTGCTCTGCTCCCCAAGTAACAGATTGAAAGTCCTGATGAAAGCTGAAAATAGTTTAACACTAATGGTTTTTAAAACTGTGTAAGTTACCAACAAGATTTGGTTAAAAAATCATCCTTAGCTTTACTGTGCAAAATAATTTTTATTGAATAATAATTCCTACTGAAGTTCTTATAGTATGAAAAGTGACACACAGAACATTTTACTCACAAGCTCTTGGGGTCTTGATGATTCTGTTTCTTGAGAAAATTGAACATCTGTTGGGAAAAACTCCACATGCTCGAAGTTTTACCTCATACCATGTGAAGGGCTTTAATCTCTTAGCAACATACAACACATCCATGCCAGAGTACTCTAGTTCATTGTCGATAAACAGTTCATAATGATCGATCTCAACTTTGTTGGAGTTCACACGACACCAAGTTGCTTTAATCTCTGTTGGGTTGATTGCAGTGACGTTTGGGGAAACTGGTTGCTCTGGTGCAGGAAAATGAATACCTACAGGGAAAAAAATAATGGAACTGAGTAAAAAAAAGACCCAGCCACCCTCCTTCTTTTAATACCCTGTGCAACTCAAACATTAATTATGAGTATTATATTAATTAATATGTAAATTCGTTTCTTTAATACGGCGTCGCGTGCATTGGAAAAAAATCGTTCTGGTTGTCACAAGCTTCTTTTTCTCAGAAGAAAAAACTTTTGAGTCCCTTTCTTCTGACAAAAAGAAGTTTGTTACAACAAGAACAATTCTTTACCAGCATTTATCCAAGCTGATATAACCTTTGGCATACGTCGTGCATTATTTTCTGCTAGCATTTTTAGTATTATCAATTAATGAGCAATATTTGTGCATTCAAGAAAAGTAGGATTGGGTGATCAGCGAACGTTTCTGTAGTATATTAGTTTTTATTACACTTGCAGACATTACTCCACTACTGATTCTAACCGCTAACAACGGTTTCGGAAAATCATACTTGCATCAATTTCAATATTTTTTAGGAGCTACAATAGAGTATTACGAAATTATGATTAACACAAACATACTTTCTTTCTGGGAAAGATCGCGAACCTGTAGCAGTAAAAAAGCCAATGTAGACGAAAGGAGCAAGTGATGAAAATTTCTTGTTAAAAACCAGTGTGTTTGGGAAAAAGCACTGATACTGATAGTAATTCTTCGACTTCGACGCACTTCCATGATTCGAAATAAACACTATTATGTATATGTGAGTGCTTTTTATATTGTTCTACGGTCTGGTGTTTGTTTTTTGAAAAGAAGAATTAAACAAAACGGGCAAAGGACCAAAACGATTTTTTTAGCAAGCACAATAGGTGTAATTGATCTGCAGGTTTTCATGTGACCTGCGGCTTAAGGTCAGACTGGCGCGAAACTGTGACTCTGTATAAGAATTGTAACTTCTTTATTAAAAGTTTCATTTTTGTCCTCGGACACAATGCGACCTGCTGGTTACGTATAAACCAAAAGCGCGAGGTCATTCAAAGTACGACGTCAAAGGCAATTCTTTCCATGGGCTGTCTACCGGGCCTTTTAGTTTTGGGCAAACAAGGACACAAGCGAGTTAATGATAATAAAATGCGCCGGAACGTGAACGTAGATAAAGACAGGGGATGATAAACAACTGTTTGTTTTTCAACAGAGTCCAAATGTAAGTGTCACTGTAAAAAAAACGCTATATAATACCAACCCTTGAACTCTGAAGGCGCGTATGACATCGCTTAATAAAGAATTTACACTTGTACTGTTAAAGTTGAATTCAGATCAGGGATTTTAGAGAGAAATTAATATACTTTTTTGTGTTTGAAACAGTTAAAGTAGTTGATAGGGAAGTAAAATACTAACCTGAGATATTATCCAAGCAGGCTGCAAGAACCAGAGTAACACACGAAAACAGCATCTCCGTGTTACTTGTAGCTTTCATTTAGTCACTACAAGAACCACAACAGAAGTATTGTAAACTTGAAAGACTTCAGAGTTCAGTACTCTTCGTTGCTGCTTTCTCTTTGATTTTTCCCCACTGTCTTTGTAAGCGACGGACAGTGAAGAAGTAGAATTAACTGCAAGTATATTGTATAGAATACACTCTTCGACAAACACGGCTAGCACATCTCTTCCAAGAATAAAAAGCGTGATTTGTTTATGATTAAGTTGAAATTCGAGCTTGGTGGGTGCACACACATCCGAGGCGAACTCTCCTCTCCTGACTCGGTGTAGCCAATCAAATGCTTCCGTGACTTGCGAAATATGAGTCGTTTCAGTTTTTGCCAGACGGTATTTCTGGTCTAAATTTAGGCGAAAGCTTATGAATTTTACGGTCTAAATTTGTTCTATTGATATTTCTACAAGCCTGTTGGACGAACTTTGTGACTACCTGTTTGTATAATGACCAATTTTAACTCCTATCCTGCCAAAAACGGATTGCTTTTATAAGTTTGTTGAGATTTTATATGCTGTTACCACAGGTAACCAAAGCTATGTTTGTGAAGCTATTTTATTTGTAAAGCAAACGTTCGGAGGCAAATTGTAACATCCTATACATTTGCTTTACAAATTCAATAGCCTCACAAATATAGCTGGGGCTACCTGTGGTGTTACCAAAACGAACCAACTATTTTAAGTTTTATTGCTGCCGAACAAAGTTTTACCGCAGTTAAAATGTTTTTTTGTGTGTTTTCGCGAAATTCTAAGCATGTATTCTCGTCCGAATGTAATTGCGACCTTATTTCTTTGACAGATTTTTTTGTCTGTTTCTCTTGATATTTGCTTGTTCGATGGCAAATGGCTGCGACGCCATTTCTTTAACTTTAAGATTGCTGTCGTTTTTCTGTGCTTTGTGTCGTATGTTTCTGGATCTTCGTCCGGCAGGATGGTTCTTTTCACGGCGTTAAGCTATAAGGCGGAAGTAAACCCAAAGCGCGCTTTGTGGCCACTTTTCCTCATGTTTCTTCCTATATCTCCGTCCACGGTTTGAACCTTTAAAATCGCTCTGCTTAAAACACAGTTTGGATGAAGGAGAGTCAGCTTGAATGTTTTAAGAATTTTTGGATGAATTTTGAGTTTTATCAATTTTTAATTGAAGATTGGTAGTTTTAAAGAGTTTTTTTAATTTGGTGTTTTTTTGGGAATTTGAAGTTAATAATTGATTTAAATTCGCCAAAGCTGTACTAGTCCCTTGCCAGGAGGGACGGTTTGCTAGTTTTATTCAAATAACTTTTTCGACTTCCTCACTATCCAACAAAAGTTTGGGTTTACTCCCGCCTTAAGCAGTGCCAAATCAGAGTGCTCCCTAACTCATCTCATATGGGCAAGCCAAAACACTGATCTGTCCAATTGACCTTGTGTTCGCTAACCGACCTCGTCGCCAGGGTTACACGCACGCTGTCTATGGTGTAATTAACAGACAAAATTAAAAACGGAATTCGGCCCACGTTTTTATCTGTAATTGTCTTTCATTTGAAATTTCACATGGGCAGTTATGAATTATCCATGGCAGCTAGTTCGTCATGCGAGCTCAAGTTGTGTTTACAAACAATTTTGTCGTGCAAAACTGAAAGGAAAATAGTTTGTCTGCTTTACGATATTACGGTGTAGTTAAGGGTCTAAAAACTACAAATCGTATTGATTATTCAGACTGGTGGGACAACGAGTGCTGTTGGCGATACATTTTAAAGGCTGGTCTTTCTTCATGTTCAGTGTTTGAAGATTTTTTAAAAATAAAAAAATGTGAATTTGAGAAGCTGTCCACCCCGCCATTATGTACAAGGCCCCTTATTAGCAATCCTGTCCCGGTCACGTAGGACATGCAAAACATTGAAGATGGAATGTTGATGGAACTTCGTAGACAAATATACTTTGTTTTGTTTTGTTTTCAAGATCCATTATAATTTCATTTTCCAGATGATCATTTCAATTGGTTTGGAGTATAAGATTCGATTGACTGAGTATCTATAGCAGCTGAATTTTTTTTTATCGAAATTTACGGCACTGGAACCCAAGCAGTTCTGCGTGATTAGATCCTGTTAATATACGCCCATATATTTGTAGTTGAGTCAATCAAGGTGCATGTCGTGATTGTGTGCATGGCGTATTGCTCAATCGTGATAAAAACTGAGAAATATATGTCTGTAATCAAGGCCTCCTACACGCACTATCGTTGCGGTGCATAAATGCTATATCGCCGGGCTTACATCTCACTGCCCACGTAGTCTGGTCCATAAACGTGAAGGCATGATCTTTAATTAACTGACATTTTGGTCGCATGTGTTGTTTTTTAACATATAAAATGGTTCGGTGACGTAAGAGGACACGAGGAAAGTGGTTGGTCCCGTTTTCCTGATCTGCTTTCGAGTGCCTTTTTTCGTCATAACCATTTTTTGAACTGTACATATATAGAAACACCGAGGTTTCTTTGCTTTTAGAATATAACCATTAAGAAAAACTTTCTCGTTCCCTCTTATGTCAAAACTTTTGTCTATCCTTTTTATAGACGTAAGAGGACACGAGGAAAGTTGTTCTTCCCGTTTTCTCTGCTTTCGAGTGTTTTTTTTCGTCAAAACCATTTTCTAAACTGTACATATATAGAAACACTGAGCCTGAGGTTTCTTTCCTTTTAGAATATAACCATTAAGAAAAACTTTCTCGTTCCCTCTTACGTCAAAACTTTTCTCTATCCTCTTGATAGGCCACTTAAAAAATATCCCGGTTTATCAAAATTTCCCCAAAACTAAGGGCGAGCGGTTTTTTTAGGTTTTATACTGTTATGGACTATCAAGTCAGTTTAGGAGTAAATCTACACTACTAACTACAAAACATAGTTATGGTTTTTTAAACAACAAACTAAATTATGGCCAAAGACGGAGAAGATTTGAAAAAAAATTCGTCTTAACTTTGTACCTCCTAAAGCCCCTAAACATATGACAAAACAAGAAAACAGCATAGAACTCACTCACGCAGAATTAACACCTGCTTTTTATTTAAACAATATTAAATAGTTTAAGATTTTCACTAGAAAAAGCCAGATAGAGTTAGTCTGCTTAAATCTAATATTTTTACGGAAAAATCTACAGTTAAGGCAATTTCTTCAATAATAGCATTAATTTCCAATATTTAAAAAATAAAGTCGAGTATCTCATAAATTTTCTTGTAGTTTTTGTTTTGCATGATATGCGTACTTCTATCACAAGTCTTCACTGATATACTTGGCAGCAAATTTGAGGGGTGGGCAGGGGGACTCTGTAATCCTCCCAGTATTTTTATTGGGGAGGCTCCCCCCCTCCAATAATTTTGTTGCTTACAACAGCAACTTCAGATTTTATAACAAACTGCTACAATTTCCATTTGGCCTTCCCCCTAAAATTTCTTGCTTCTGCCACCCATGGTAAAGTTCCCGAATCAATTCAGGAAATTGTTTTGATACATCTTACTGCGTGAATATTACTTGTTTATGACAATTAAATTTACTTGTTAACAAAGAAAAAACTCTACAATATAAACAATAAATTTATTGGATATTAATAGCTACCACTAATAGATACAGTGAAACTGTGATAGAGATTTTCCACGAGACTGGGAAAAGTGTTTATTACATCAAAGTATTCATTCTATCAAGGAATTTCTCCGTACATTTTTTTGAAATTGAAACAAAAAATATAATTTCTTATACCAAGGTGTTTGTCCTATCATTCAAGGTTTAAAATATCAAGGTTCCATGGTAGATAACTTGATACTTGATAGAGGAAAAATATCTGGAACACCCTAAGTTTCTACAGTTGACAATTGAGAAGATGGAACACTTTTTGGGAAAACTTTACAACTCAAAAGAAAACCTTTTTTCTTAACAATCTAAGAGCATGAAGCAAATAATGAAATCTGGTAGCCACACAACTAAACTATGTTTGTGTAGTGGGCCTTTGTCATCATTATTCAACCATTAAGTTTAGTTTATAGCATAGATACGCTGGGAAAAATCTTTAAACTCAAATAAGGGATGGAAAACAATCATCTTGAAAAAAAATTCAAAGCCTTAAGGATATTTGAAGAATGATGTAACAATAGTTTTTCAAAGTAAAAAAATTAAAATTGCTAAATTCAAAAGAAGAACTTTGCAAAATCTTAAGGGTAAACAAAGGCCCTATGAATATCATGAACTGAAGTAGTCCTGACAAAAGGACCCCAATCACAAATTTTAATGATGAGGGTTTGTCTACTTTTTATAACCAGACAAAACAAACAGAACTGTGTATCCGTACAATAAATCAAAATCTTCAAAATGACTGAACAAAAGTGTTTACCTATATATAAACTGTCATATAAACATAGAATTTGAGCAAAGGGAAAGCTTTGAAATCTAATTATCTGAGATAAAAATATTTTTTACATATAGTATTTTCGCAAAATGAAAAACTTAATGTAGATTAAAATGTTAAAAGGCTAAAACATTAAAAGATGGGTAAAGTTTATAAAGTTTAGAATTCTAAAATGTCAGTTACAGATGCTAAAAATAGGCCCACAACGCGTGCGTGTAGCTACTGCGTTCTTGTTTCCATAGGTATGTGAATATGGTGCTGTTTAGTATGTACAGCTATTTTAGAAAAGGTTGTCGTAAGGCCTACGCGCCCATACCACTTACTGTTTAGTTATGGATTACATTGAATGACTAGCCCTATTGTTCAAGATAAGTGGTTATTCGACAAATAATAACATAACAAATGGTTGGTGCTGGGCCCAAACAATAGGTTTGTACAACCCGACAATATCTTTTTTTATCGAAATTTTATTTTCAATGGATTTTTCTTAGTGAGCTCAGATGGGGCTAACAAATAACATAAACACGAGGCGTTGTTTTCTCATCAAGAGATAACTCCTTGTGTAACTTCAGCCATAGATGCGGCTAACAATAACATAAACATGAGGCGTTGTTTTCTCATCAAGCAGTGAGAAAATATTCTCGGGAGTCTTTGTGCGCCTAAGTCTTGTGGTTACAAGTTACAGTGGGAGAAAATCTGGGGAAAATTTGTGCGGTCTTACACTGCGTACCAACCTAAAATTGACTCTATCCATCAAACAATAGCATTGTAGCTACTGTCGCGCATGTGCAGTAGCTACAAAAAATATAAAGAAAAAATCTGAAATTTTTAAACTTTACCCATCTTTTAAGGTTTTAATGCCTTAAGCATTTTAACATTATTATTTTATCATGCTCTGCAACCAAGCTTGGAGCATACAATATGTAGATTCAAGTGAGGCGCTACTACTGGAGCGGGGTATATTCCAAATTTTGCTGATCTACAGCATTAACAAAGAAGCCCATAAACCCACACAAAGGAGTTTGGTTGTGGGATTTTATGGGCAGTAAAGCTTGGCCCGAGTTAAGAAATAACCAAAGAGTTTTGCCCTTTAGTGGCATATCTGTAAATACAACATGTAGTCTCAAGCAATGCCTTACCAGTGGAATGGGGTATATTCCAAATTAGCATATACCCAACCAGCCAACAGTGTTTTTCACGCGCTCCGATTGGTTCCTTTAACAGTGAATATCCAGGATATTCACTGGTTAGCGATCTAGAAAAACAACATGGCGTCGCGATTACCGAAACATGTCAGCAAAGCCGAAATTTTAGAAATAAATTATGCAGCTGTTCCCGATGATGCAAACAATCCACTTGCAGAGTTTGGTAATAATGTATTTCAAGGAAAACCTTAATAATTGTTTGACCTATAAGCAACATTTTCACAAGTAAACAAAGTCAAAGTGACAAAACTGAGTTGCCGGTGTGGTGAGAATGAAGCTGTTTACAATTTTCATGCATATCTAAATACAAAAAATACTGAATACAAGATACATAGAAATACAAAAACAGTTCACTTTGTAGAGTGATCTTATTAGCAAGTTATTAGCAGCGAATGAAGTTGACAACATGTTGATTTCGTTCTTGGCCTCAGTCTCACGCGTCTTGCAATATGTGTGCAGTAGTGTGGTTAAAAACAAGTTTTTTATTTATCTTTTTTTCAAAAAAAAAAGCAATTTCTCACTGATTCACTGGTTGGTTATATGCTAATGTTATTATTCACCTCAGTGTTGGTGAAAGCCAAATATATTCACCTCTCCGCTTTTGCGACTCGCAAATATCCTTGTCTATTCACCTCCACTTTGGTGAATAATTACTCAATATACCCCAATCCAGTGGTAAGGCCTCACTTGAATCTACATGTTGTATTTACACATATGCCACTAAAGGAAAACACTCTATGGTTAAGCTTAGAACACTTTGCTACAGAGTGAACACAGAAAATTTTTCACTATTTCAACAACTTAATGTAAACACTTATAATTAAGGTGAGAATATTATATATTCATAGATAAAACTATAAATAGATCGTAAAGTTAAAACTCTTAAAGTTTCTAGGTCGTTGCGACCTGTCATCAACTCTCTGATGGCGGGTTGCAACGACCTAGAAACTTTAAGTAAGACTTTTAACTTTATGATCTATTTATAAAGTTTTAATACTGCTCTAGCACACGCTGTAGAGCACTCTGTTTCCTTTTAGAAGTAAGCTTCTTAGATATATTCATAGATATGAACATATAACTATGTATATCTAATTATTTTATATAGAAATTATATAACATAGTATGTATAAAGTAAGTTAAACTATTTTAGATATTAGATGTTAGCTGCCAAGTGATTAGATCTTGATCAAAAACATGCCAGCTCTTGAATCTGAAAATAGAGATGTCTTTAGCACATCATTTGTTTTTCTCCATTTCTGTTGTTTCAAATCTGACATCTTCATAAATGCCAAAATAACATTGTAGTTGATGTCAGTTCTTGGCTGTAACTTCTTGATTATTTGGAGAAAGTCAGCGAATCTTGGTACAGCTTTGAGGTTCCTGGCAAGACGAAACCAGCAAGATAAGTGGTTACTAATAAAAGTTATGGTACATACTGGATTTAAACCCAGGATTGCAACGAGCAAAATGGACTCATGTTAAAATAAAGACTAAAACTTAGTTTTAAGGGGAAAAATATGAAAGTCTGTTTTTAAGCCACAAGTTCACACTTTACACAACCTGAAAAATACAAGATGTTTGGTAATAAGAAAATTTATGGGAATTGATCAAACAATCATAATTTTATTCTCCTAAACTGAAAACAGGAAAAGTATGGCTTCTAGTTGGGAGAATTTAGCTCTATGCCATTTAACAAGTACATATATTTTTTTAAAAATTGATACCTTTGATATTTACCTTATTTTTCATTGGCTTATCAAGCTATTATCTCAAGATGTTTGAGGAGCTTTTCTGCACAAAAGAAAACAAATATATATAAAGTGTAAAGTACTGGTACTAAATATGTGAATTAGTACAGTTCCAATTTAAACAAATTATCTTAATGAACTATATAACAGTTGGCAACGAATCTACACAAAAGAATGAAGCAGAAACTGTCCCTTACTCTTCTTTCCTTCCAAACTGTTTAAAAATACCACCCCTATATATAGGAGGATTTCAGGCAATATTTCTAATGATCATGAATCAACTATTATTTAAAATGAAACTATGCAGTCAAAGTGTCTCCTGGGCTCATAAAGCAACGTATGTACAACTTTATAAGCTAAATAACTTCATATTAATGTTTATTATTTAAAAGTTTGACTTTTGGCTGTCATTACCATTATTAGTGTAATCTTAATATTTTTGAGCATCACACTAAAAATCAAATCTATCAACTATATTATTGTTCTTATGAATTAATACAGCATACTTTTGTATTACCTGATGTTCAGATTTATTGCTTTGCTGAGCTCGAATAGCCTTCTCTGTAAAGACAGAATAGAAAATTTTAGAACATTTCCAGTCCAAAACTTTACAGAAAACACTTAAGAAAATGATCATACCATGTACAACACTAACAACTTCACAAGTTTAACTCACGTTTTTTGATATAACTCGTCCTTTCTTCTGTATCAAAGTACCAGAGGGTTATTGCATATCTAAAGTGAATAATACAGGAACCATGTGATAAATACATTATATGGCAATAAAGATTAATCAGGTTAATAACCTTAATTGGTGAAATTTGATTGGCTGAAAGTGAGGACCTCAAAAACCAAAACATTGTTAGGAGAAATTTTTCTATCACGGGCTACATAATACAAACAAATCTTAATAACCTTGTTGGCTATTTTCTCAGAGGTCCATGACTAAATACTAATACAGCTCACAACATATTACCACCAAAGAATGTCTCAAAAATCTGTCACATGGAACACGTCCACACCATCAATAGTTACAATCACTCTGTTTTCTCTTCGCCTTGCCATACAGCTAATTTTTACCAAATGTAGGCAAAAATGGCCCCCTTTGTTTATCTTTGAACACAAGTTCTGATAATTTTGCCACAAGCAATGAAATCCATGTTAACTTGTCTACTGCCTTTCATTGATCAATCGCATGACTGACGGCTAAAAAAAATGACCAATGGGAATATTTCGTTTCTTGAGGAACAAAAAATTCCTAAACAGATTTGAGATGTGCAAAGACTAACAGTCTTTTCCTTCCACCACTTGTCCCACTCCCATTTGATGGGCACACTTGGATTTTTGATCTCCCGGCAAAGGAAGAGATTGTTTTTTAGATTATCAAAGGCAATACTATGACATAAACATTGTATATCACCCAGAGTCTTTTACCTGTAATATATACCGACCTTGGAGATTTAGCAGGTAAGACCTCATGGGGATTCCTCCTATCTGACCAGAAAATTAACAATCTGTCCAGTATAGGCTCAATTTCTATTGGATCAGACTCTTCTGGATACATGCGAAGCACCCCTCCATTCACCTCTGACCTCCAACCTTTATTTAGGTAGTATAGTGTTGTAATGCATCTCCCATCTTTGTTATAGTTATCAACGTGTCTCTTGTACGCAGTGTCATTACCAGGATAGCATGCAATCATTGCCTGCAAAAAGATGGAAAAGTATCTGAAATTAATATATTTATTTAGTGATACATACATACATACATGCATACATACATATATACATACTTTATTTCCACATCCCATAAGGGCTTTTCAGTAGAAATAATACAAGAACAAATACAACCACAGTTCAGAATACCAACTGATTGGAGGCAGACCAGTTGGCTATTTACAAGTGTGGTAAATTTAACTCTGGGATCACCGAAGCCAAATCTCAGTGGTCAGAGTGGGATTTGAATCCGGGACAACTGCATGCAAATCTGGCACCCTAACTACTGAGCCACACTGCCTCCCTGATACATTCAATAGATGAAGCCATGCAAATATGACACAGAAGTTTTACACTTGTACCCAGCTATATCACTAAAAACAGGGTTTCAAATGCTTGCTTATAACTTTTGGCTTGAACTTGCCATCTATATATGGCCAGTGCTACGGAAAATTGAATGCTGGCTATTTGATTTCAGAACTTGTAGCCAGCTGACTACAACAAGATTATGTGGAACTATTCAGACAGATTCACTAAGAGGTATTGTTTCTAATAGAATGATAAACATTGTGATGGACAAATGAAGCTTATATAAATTCTTGGGCAAACAAACCTGGAAACAAACAAAATTATTCTTGCACATATGGCTCCAGATGCAGACATAGTAAGGATTAAGCTGCGGCTACATGGTGCAACATTGCATGCAACGTTTCGCGCAACTGACACCCTTCATAAACCCACTCAGTGAAACCATGGCATGCAATGTTGCAGGAGTAGGATCGTTTTCTACTTCGCACAACAGTGCATGCAACAATTTCAAAGGTGGCTACATGGTGAAATTTTCCCATGTGTGCATCATTGCAGGCAATGTTGCACCGTGTAGCCCAGCTTTACAGATTGGAAATCTATATGGCTTGACTAAATCTTGCACTCAGGCTATCAAATTTTTGTCTCTTTTAGTCAGCTGGCTACTTCTTAAGGTTAATAATTTCAAGCCCAGTATTTCTCCTAATAACCAGTGTTTAGTTATTATACTTGTTATACAATTATGATAAGATAGCATGCATATTTTCTCTTTATATGTCAACTCTATTTTAATATAAGAAAACATGCATCCAAAATGGTAAAAAGAATACACCTGTTATACACCAGTCATCAACAGTATTAATTCCTATATAGATAATACTAGCAGTGTTTCATCAAGAGAATGGGTCACAATGTATTTGCCACATTATTCTGCTCAACTGAAAAGAATGGTCTTAAAAGTCAAAGTCAAAAACTGTTAACATGTATATCATCTTCTGTATATCACATAAGCATAAAAGTATAAAAAAATAATTCAGGAAGAACACCATTATTACTGAAAATACTACCAAGTTCTATTTATTGAATCGTAATCAAAACATTAACTGAACTTGGCATGTGCCAAACAGAAACTTTTAATGTGAGTCTTATCAGCAGCAAACATCACAAATGCAAATACCCCAAAATATAGTGTTTATTTGTTTAAAAACCATTTTCGATACAAAATAATAGTTAATTCTTAAAAGAGTACATTAAACATCACAGTAATGTAAAAAATAGTGGTTGTAAGCCACACCACAAGAATGAGGTAAAAATGAAGAAATTGAAAAATATTAAGGCATGACTTGAAGGATAAAGATTCTTTGTATTTTAAAATAGCATTCCTACGGAAGTAATGGTGGACGCTGAAACTGGCAAAATAAACTGTGTTTACTTCATTGACCAATGCCTCAATCATATAGCAATATTTATCGTTCACAGCTCTTCATAAACGTACAGGCCACAGTGTGCACAAAATAACATTTCAAAATATGCGTCAAAATAATATTTCAAAATATTCGTGAATATACTTTGACCTTGACCCTTACATAGCCAACGCAATCACTAAACTTTTAACAAGCTACAACCTAAAAACTCGACTTTTAAAACCACTTAAACGAAACATCTGCTATACGTAAAATATTAGAAAAAATGTGTTAAATCTGAGATTCAAAGAATTACAATATGATGAAGTTTTACCAAACGATACTAGTGTACGTGACAGAAAAAGAATTAGAGGAAACTTGCTTTGTAAATAACTTAAACTACAATTTTGACTCTTCTCTAACTATTACGCAAGAATATCCAACAAATACTGACCATAGTTCTGTTCCGGACATCGTGTTCTGGTATGAGTTCATTGCAGCGATATATCAAAGCATCAACAGCCGATACATGACGTGCAGTCGCAGTGCAATTTGGGTTTTCCGGCTCTATCCACGCAATTTTATCTCCTCTAACCGGCTCACCTAAGTTTTTCTTGGAGCCACTAGCAAGCTGTCCGCTTTTAAGAACTCCATTATTTGACAAAGTTTTCATTTCTTCTAAAATCTCTAGAGCCAATGCATTTCCGTTAAAGTTATCGACGATGCAGTGGCCTGTAAGGTACAGACTGTTCACAACAAAATCTGCCAGTTCTACTTGACTTTCTTGCATAGTTCGATTTACATGATATGGGTCGCTACTGTATGGATTAGCTCCGAAACCTATGAATCCATTGTCCCGCAAACATATTCGATCGCTTACTGCCGGCTGATTTCCACTTTCTGTAAAGCCCGAACATTTTCTCTTGTGTAATTTCCAATCAGATTTCAAATGATCTCTGCTACAGTAAAACGCAGACTTACATCGTGGGCAGCGAAATGGCGTCTCTTTCTTTGAACAAAAATCACATGACTGTTCTCCGTTTGTTAACTCCAGGCATGACATTCCTCTGCGATCTTTGAAGGAGTATGTCGTAAATTTAAAAACCAAGATAATTAAGATTAGGTATTTACTCACAGTTCGGCCGTACAACCTCCGACATATAATGCAAATTTAACTAATTTCTGATCACGTGTCTGTTACCGAACAACCCAGAAAGCTTTTCGGGCGTAAAGCTTGATACAAAAAAAAAACCCCACTCAGACGTCATTACAGCCCAAACTTCAAACATTTCCATCCCACCCCCCCCAAAAAAACCGTATTTTCAATAATTTTTGTATACATGTTGATAATGGTTATCTGCCGAATTTGTGATAGAGAATATTTTCATGGCAAGGCAAAAACTCAGTGCACGAAATCAGCTAGCTAAGCGAAAAACTGAGGTTGGCGGACAACCATGAGCTGCATGTACTTCCCTGCGTCTTCCTCGTATAAACTTCTGTTCAACCTTTAAGAGCATATCTAAGACTAATTTGTGTTTTATCCATACGGTCTCTCTCTTGTGAAGTTTTCTCATTACTAGATACTAATCATTGACTACGAGTGACTCAGTAGTGCTAAACAACTGCCAACGTGTTCAACGGGAAGATAGACCGTTTATCTTTTAACAGTTAGACCCCCAGTTTAACAAAACACTTTTAAACCTTTCTTGTGTTCACTCCAAGCTTTTTAAAAAACTGAGATTGTAATGTTGGATTCCGGGGCAACGCCGACAAAGCTTTCGTAATAAAACCGGTACATGATGAGGTTAGTATAAAGTTTGCCGTCAAAAAAGCGACACCGAGTAAACACCAAGATTAGACTGACTATAAATATTAGGACTTTGCTCTCAAAACGTACGCCATTATTGGCACTAATTAATAAGCAAGAAAAAACTACCCCCAATACCCTTAAAAGAGTGTCAAGAAGCCTTTTTAATCGATTTAATTTTGAAGGGAAAACGAAACAACTGCATGAGACCGCGGAACTTTCATGTGCAACAAAATGGCTGATAAAACTACAATGTAAGCTAGAAGTGTAAGTGCTAAGATTTTAGATGGTAAAATTTCTAAATTCAATTCTGATCAATAATAAGAAAACATCAAATATGTTTGATACTATATCTTTGTTGATATCAACTAGTTCAGTATGGTAACTACCAGGTTGTATGTAAGAGTATACAGATACATGTACAATAGTTTTTATTGGCTGATTCATTTTTGTGGTTATCAAGCTTGGTGTCAGTAAAAAATACTCAAATTTATCCTTCCGACCGAAAATTTTTCGACTGCATTATAAGCTCATACTAGTGAGTGAATAACTCATTATGAAGTATTCTCTGATAAATTTTAATCTAATGGTTGCAATTGCTAGATTTGTTGTGTTTGAGGTGTATCATGGAGCAATTGTATCTGTTCATCTAGTGAATTTGGCATTGATTTTAGTCCTTAGAGAATTTAAGAACTTCCTAATACTAGATAATTTAGTAAATTAGCTAGATTATAGTATAGACAAATTTATAGTCGCTACATAGTATCACTTGTTAGTAAAATTATGCCAAATTATAAAGTGATAGCTACTGCCAACGATTTTTTAGTTCAACCATGCAAGTCCTTAGCAAGACGAATAAAGAACCAAAATGGTCAGCCCGCACTCGTTGTTTCCGTGCTAACGGGCTGATGTTAGTGTTAACACTATCAACAGCGTATTATCTTGTATCTACCAAGTTTTACACTTAAATTTCTGCAGCTAATAGCAGCTTATAATAACTTTCCGTTCCGGCAACCAGTCTCTTTGTGACGAGACAGCCAGTATTTTATTAAAAAACTCATACGCTGAATATTTTGATCCTTACTGAGTGTTAAACTAAAAAGCTTACGATTAAAGCCGGCTATAGAATATGGTGAAAATTCTCTATCTCGGGCGAACCAACTCAATTCAAGCGCTCTGCAAAAATATTTAACCAAGATGAAACGGTTCTGAATAATACTTAACCTACAATTGGAATTGAATCTTTATAAATTAATTCACTTTTTTATCATTTAGTCCACTATTTTGTTCTGCTGTAAATATAATGAATTCCTCTGAGCAATAATTTGCATCATACAGGTCTGAAACAGCAAACTGGTTGCTATTTCCAAGCCGGTATTAAATTGAGGAAAAAGTGCGGGGAAGTCACTCGTGCGGAAAAACACTTAGCCTCGCACTGACATTGATTCAAAGTTTAAGGTATAAGTCTAGTCGTTTTCAAATTGAAACACTGTAGTTTGAGTTAAAACCAAAGACGCGGAGCGAAAAGTTAAAACCATGAACAACTAGAAAAAATATCCAACATCACAAAAGCATCTTGCAGTACCTTACACAAAATGAAATACGAAAAGCTTACCGCGATATTTCTTTCTTTTCAGCAGCTCCCTGGTTTTATAGTAAGGGTGATACGCGACGACATAAACCCCAAGTCTGGGAGGATAGAATTGATGAAGTAAAAACATTTTAAAAAATTTTTGGTCCTTGATGAACACCAAACTGTTTTCCTTGTTCACTAACATGTGTAAGAGTGTCGACTGCCGCATGAAATGCCATGTTATGTATCCTCAACTGAAAGCGACGAACGTGTCCGCCTTCATGCCTAACTAGGTACCAGTCACTCGGTCAACTGCACGGTCGTGCGACGTCACACGACACAAGAGTCGACAACAGAACGTATTTCAAAGCTTAAATTTTTGCACATTCAAACATTCTTTAAACATACAGATATTTCAAAATATATTTTTTGAAAGGAATTTTCAAATATCCTAGTACATTAACTTCTTTCATAGAAACGTGTAGCGCCTATTGATATGTCACGTTTTTAATTTGTGATCCGGTAATTAGTCACAAATGCAGTCGGACGTCAAGAGCAGATGTCGAATGGCGTTATAAGAAAATTTTTACAATAAATAAGTTTAGCAAGATTTTACTTTTCTGATTTTTCGAAATGTCTTGAAATTGAAGCTTATGTTAATTAATAAAAGCGTTAAAAATACTCAGTCAGGCAGAAAAAGTATTCAGGTATGATGCTGTTTAATACACGAGGCATTTTTTTTGTGCAACTTGTCACGGAACGCCATTGCATGCGAGACAAGTTGCATGAGCCACTGCAACGTGTAACTGTTCCTCAATTACTGGGCCAAACTGCTTGTTGTATTTGCAGCTAAAGTAGAACTCAGTTTTACTTCAGCTGCCATACTTTTCATACACAGAAGAAGTCAAGCACTTTTAATCTTTTATATAATGAAAGCAATTGACCCTGTCCGGCCCACTCACTTTTGAGCTATCATTATAAATGTTTGTTCAAAGCAAGCAATTAATGTCGTGTCCGCTGTTGGTCGACGCCGAATTCGAACCTCCTTAGATTTAGTGTGTGAGCGTTTTCATGTCATAAAACTAGCTTGAGTAAACAAGTTTGAGAAAAACGAAAATTTTCGAAAGTTAAAACCGAAGACCTGAAAATCCCTCAAATAATTTTCAGCGCACGCATTTTGTTCATCCACTTTTCAATTTCTGATCATCTTTATTCAAAACCTTGGCAAGTCGTCATAGAAAAGTTGTCTGCGTCAGTTTTCGTAACAATCGTTTGTACACAAGCAGTCATTGACAATAAACTACAGAAATAATGGTTCCATGTTTAACAAGTATTGAAAGAAAACTTCAAAGAACAGATTTAACTAAAACTACATAGTAAATATTACTACTGACGGATAGACCTAGAGCTGACATCATTATAACAAACACTATATGAAAAACACTCTTTTTGAATAATAGCTGTTTGGAATTTTCAAGTTTATGTAGTCCTTTCCTTTCAAATTGCTCAGTATCTTTTTAATGGCTTTTTTTATGATGCGACGTTTCTTTTTCTGTTTAATTCATCTGAACAGCAGCAGTGAGTGAGGCTCATCACGCGGCGCTGTGGCGCGAAGTTTCCCGCCATTGGTAAACGTCAGCAGTTCATGATCATGGTTGGTTGTTGCATTGGCGTCCCTTGCCATGCCCGCTTCAGAGCACTAAAAACTTGTCTTATCCTTCTCGTCAGACAAAGCTGATAGTGAAGTCAATTCGTCTACTTGAGAACTTTAACAAACTGACAAGCAATCAAAATACTGTGCTTATCAAATAACAACAGCAGCGTTAATTCAGTCGTAACAAGTGCTTCTGTTCACTTATAACCCAAGTAAATGAACGCCATTTCAACGATGAACAACCACGTCAGGCCTTTTGAAGACGTTGCTTTCTTTTTTCTGCAAGAAATAAAGAAAGGTGTTCATAAAAAGAACTTATTAGAAGATAAAAGTTAGTCTCTAAAGTCAGTGAAGAGCTTTTTCAGTTAGAGGTGTATGACCATTGCATTGGCAACTAAAAATCCGACAAATTGTGCCGTTTTTTTCTGAAAATGTGACAATATGGGTCTGCTCTCGCCCCATAAACAGTTTTTTACAGTAACCTTTTTCTATTAAGAAACATCAATTTTAAAAAGTTTTAACCTTAATTGAAGGTCTTTTGTATTTCCACAAACTGCTCTTTGCTATACATTTTACCGCTGGATTTTGTACGGTTATGAAACCAAGAAAATGGCTACTTTGCCTTAAGTAAAAAATTCGGCTACCGTTGATGGAAGCTTTAGGAGAATCATTTTGAAAAGCGTTGGAAAAAAGGAAGAAAAGTATTTCAATACGTTAACAACCAATAACACGTCGTAAACAGTACGGCCAACGACTGGCGGGAAAAATTCGCGCCAAAATGTAGTACACGCCATGAGACAGTTGATATCGACGAGTGATAAAAAAGAGCGTTCTGGATGAGCCAATGAAAATACTTCACTGCAAAAACAAGACATAATTTGAGTTTAATCGTTTTATCTTTTTAATATTCACCTGTTTTTCAGCCCGCTGTTTCAACAACTTGTCGAGTCTCTTGAAGCGCTCTATGGATGAAGAAAGAAAATCGCCTTAATTTAAAACTCATTTATGGGAGGACTGGAATTTTATCATCAAAGATTCAAGTTTTGTCCTGGCTAATTTTTGTTAAAGCGTTTCCTCTGTTTCACTGCATTGTTAACTGGCGCCAGTAATATAATTCATTCAGTTGCATTTTGTTATTTTTTATAATCCGGCCAGATTGTTAGTTTTCAAAGTAACTTCCGTCTACATGCAGTTATCTTCTTCAAAAACTCATTTTTTGTTTGAACATCCACTTACTTATAGCGACAAATGCTATGGCTAGTAACTCTGAAATAAATCCTGAAAAGCTGCATATACTTTCTGCCAAATAGGTTTACGTTGTCGAGCATCACACTTGAGAATGAGAGTTTTGTAGACGAACGATTTCCGGCACTGCTTTTTCCGGCTACTATAGTGCTGGTGCTTCAGACAACTAAAACTATATATCGGGCAAGCCTCTGATTTCGATCGATCTATCGTAAACACTCTAATATGCCCCCGGGGGGGGGGGCTCATTTATCCAAGACCTTCCAGACGGGGGGGGGGACTTATTAGAGGGGGGCTTATGCCTCTGTGTTCCTCCCAGTAGCGTTGTACGATAAAGGACATCTGATTTCTTAGCTCCATCATCACTACAGTGGAAGAGGAGGAGGAGGAGGGGGGGAGGGGGGCTTATTAGAGAGATCGAGGAGGGCTTTTTGAACGAAATTCAGTAACTGATCATGAAACAAAACTAAGTGTATTAACTAATAACGTAACGTTTGCCAGCTCAATAATATTGCTTAATACTGTCAGACCAGTTTGTAGACGTGTAAGTCAATTTATAAAAACTCGCCGTCAGTTCTGCCGGGAAAACTGAATATTTCACTATATTTACCTGTTTGGAGGAACGCTTCTCTTTCAGTCCTGTCAAAGTACCACACAGTGATTGCATATCTAAAGACAACAGAAGAAGGAAAACTCAATCAAACAATTGGTAATGCTACTTCTTAGACTGTTTGTAGCTAGGGGAAGGGATTTTCGTCATTTACCGCGAGTCGAGGATTGAAAACAACACTAACTCATTTCCACTACATAAACAACGAATTGTTTACTGAGAACTATTTTGTTAAGGAATACAAAAAAATTCGCATTGAGGATGTTATAAACAGTTTCTCGAAGTTTCTTGACTGCACTTTTTTATTGAAAGTGTGTGCATCAGTGTATCAAAGTGAGTGATTTGACACTTCACAAAGACCCAAATTGCCGACCGTTACTCAATCAGTTAAGGGTTTCTGACGGGAATGGTGTTGTCTAACAAAATACTAATAGGGAAAGAGTCATATTTTCTACCTTGTACTGTATGAAGGTAAGACTTCGTGGGGAATCCTTTCATCGGACCAGAGAATTAAAATCCTGTCAAATATGGGTTCAACATCCACTGCTTCTGAGCCCTCAGGATACATACGAAACAGCCCTCCATTCACATCCGACCTCCACCCTTTATTCAGGTAGTATATTGTTGTAATACACCTCCCATCTTTGTTGTAGTTATCGACGTGTCTCTTGTACGCAGCGCCATTGCCAGGATAGCACGCAACCATAGCCTTGAAGGAAAGTGTTAGATTAGTGGTAGTGATACTTCGTTATTTCAATCTAATGTAAACATCAACTATTGATTTTGAACAGAATTATGAAAGATTCTCTCTCTTCTCTTTCTCTCGTCCAAAACAGAAGAAAAAGACGTTAATGAATTCTTGTCGGTTGTGATAGTAGCACATGTTAGTTAGATGGCCGAGTGGTGGGCTGGGCCCGGTATCAAATCAGAAACAAAGTGGCAGATAAACAATATGCTCATACTCGGCACTTGTATAAATTGTCTATCTACCTTGGTTCTGTTGCGAATATCATACTCGGATATGAGTTCATTGCAGAGGTAGATCAATGCATCCACGGCTGACATGTGGCTCGCAATTGCTTCACACTTCGGGCTTTTCGAGTCAACCCAAGCGATCTTGTCTCCTCTGATCTTATGGCTGTTTTTGTTGGTGCTTGAGGCAAGCTGCCCATCTTTAAGAGACCCTCTTTCGTGAAGAGCCTCAACTTCTCTCAACATCTGGAGTGATACACCTCCATTCCCATGGAAATTGTCAATTACGCAATAACCTGTTTGATACAAGCTTTTCACGACAGAATTTACAAGTTCTAAGTTCTGCTTCGTTAGCATTGCTCTGGCGAGATTGTACGGAACACTGCCGTTTTGGAGGTTTGCTTCTGCACCTATGAATCCATTGTCCCGCAAACATATTTGATCGCTAATCGGCGGTTGATTTCCACGTTGTGTACAGCCCGGACAGTTTCTCTTGTGTAATTTCCAGTCGGACTTCAAATGATCTCTGCTACAATAAAACGCGGATTTGCATCGTGGGCAGCGAAATGGTGTCCCTTTCTTTGAGCACAATTCGCAGAACTTCCCTCTAGTTGTGGTTTTCAAACTGTATGGAGCTGTTAAAATGAGTAAAAACAGTTTATCAGATACTCCGTCATCTCTAGACTAGAATTGTAGTCAGCAAGTGGCGGAATGGGTTCGTTCAGCTTTTTTAAGAAATTTTTGGTAAAACTTGAATAAACAAAAACTGAATACAACTATAATGTTATGACGAGAAAAAAGTTTTGTTATAACTGAACTATTTTGAATTAAAAACTTCCACCTTTTTAGGCCTTATTTTTCTACGGGATTTTCAAACTGCGATACTTGCAAGGAACCAAAATGTTTTACAAGATGATGGCGGACTCCAATCCGTGTTTTCAATGGTAGCAAAACAGCTGTTTGAATTGTTCTTTAGTCATGCATATCTTAACATTTTTATGTTACTTAAAGCCAGTCAACATTAAAAACAAAACTCCAAACACCCAAAACATAATGATAATAATATCTTAGAGCTGAATTATGTTCAATATAGTTAAGTCTAGCTTAGCCTACGAAGAATATTGGTTCGACACTCATATAAACACAGTCACGAAAATTGTTGGGAGTGGGAGAGATAGAGCCTTTTTAAGGCCAAACAAAACAAGTACCCGGCTGCCGTATCAATTTTTATATTTTCTTTTCACAAATGATAAAAAAGTTAAGGTAAATTACAGTTTTCGATTGAATTGATAAATATTTTCCGGTAGAGAGGATTTTCGGCGCACTTTTGAAGAATATTCCGTCATGAATCGCGAGCTCATGTTTGCAAATGAAAATGGCCGTCATTCATAGGCGACTGTTACTTTTGTTTTTTTTTTTACGATAGTTTTTGTTTTTCTGAGAATCAAAAAATCTAAAACTAAGAAACTGATTTGGAAGCTCGCCACCAGACACTTCTTCGTTTCTTGACCGACGTACATTTTGAGTACAGTATTCCTACAAATTCAACAGTTAAATTTGATATTTTCCGGACAAAAACTGAAGGACAAAAAGGCAAAACTAACGTTTGATTCACGTGTATACTAAAGGCAGAAATTTTTTTAAGTCTTGACAGAAAACGTGCCCAGAATTTGTTCTTTTATCTGACAGAAAAGATCAAGGCCGTTGGTAACGTGGGTTTCATAAAGATAAACTTTTCTAGATTGCTACATAATTATCTTGTTCCTCAACTCAAACAGGTAGGCATTATATATAGTAATCGGTTGTTTTCAAACGGTTAACATTTCCTTGCTCGTGCGGATAATCACTGATTACTTCGTACAACTGTCATTTCCCGACAAACCAGCGCCCGATTTCCCTGTTCCAACCCAGGAGTTACAAATGTAAAGCGGTTTTACAGACTGGTCATGTATGTGATGGATGTGTCGATTCTCCTAGCTGTCCACAATTAAAACAGCGTCCCTCAGTTACTCCAGTAAACCAAAGTCGCCGTTTTGACAAATTATTTCTACTGAAAAGTAAACGAGCTGAGTCCGCAAATTTTATAAAAAGAGCAAAAAAAGAAAAGGTATGATACTTGTACTGGCTTTTTTATATGCAGAAGTGGAAAATGTTTGTGACTAGATCCGTTTTTAAGTTTTAAGTATGCGGATCAACTGAAATACCGGTGTGAGCCTGAATTTTGTCGCGAAAGAAAGTATAATTTACAGTATAATTTAACGAGCTATCAGCTGTTAGAATTACACTATCACAAAAAATTTCTTTAAAACTGCTACGACGAAGGATTTGGATTTCACGAGCCGAGGTAAACACCGCCGTAAGACTTACAACACTCCGGCGCAAAATAAAAACAATAATTTTATTTAAGGTATATGATTGCAGTAAGGCTGAAGGAAAAACAATTACTACATCTATTTTACCAGTCTCAATTTTTTTGCCCTCAAAACTTTTAAATTTAAGCTGGTTAAGTGAAATCAAAAGAAAGAATTTACTTAGTCTAGCAAAACTTACCTAGGCCCAGCATCGCGGTGTTTTTGGTTTTAGGAGTCAAATGGAACTCGACAGGTAAGCTTAGAAGACCATAGATATGAGACATTTCATGAATAAATGGATTTGTGAGTTCTTCTTGTGTCTGTGAGGACCAGGCCTGACTGCTGGATCATTTACTCGACACCATTATTTGTTACACAACTGTACGTGAATTGCTGCATGTCTGCCTGGTGTTGTTTTTATTAACATCAGGAAATCGTGTCTAAGCGCACGACTCGTCGCACTTCCGGTTTAACCGTGTAACCACGCGGCCTAGCAACCGTTGATAATAAAAAGTCTTTCCAGTTGGTTGAATTTCAGTTTGGTTTCAGGATAAACAAACAAACATAAATTTTGGCGTAGGAGAAAGGAAACAAGCATTTCTTTCTGAACTTATATAATATTTCTACTTCAAGTGCTTGCGTTCGGGGCAAACCCGTACTTTCAATACAACAATGCAATTTGACCAGATTTGGAAATAGTGACCCGCTATTAAACGCAACACTTCAGTTAACCCCAAACTTTATTATCACTGAGTCAAGTATAAGTTCATGATACTAAAAATATAATTAAAGACCTTAAGCTCTTCCGAACGGCAAGAGGACCAAGTTTGCACAATAATACTTGTATCTATTTTGAAGTACTTTCAAATTGGGCGGGGCCAAATGAAACAAGCAATGATTTGAATGAAAGTGTTTTTTTTTTCTTTCCTTAAAGGCGGAAGGTAGTTTACCTTATCTAATATATTCTAATCCTTCGCTTCTGCCTCTGGTATTAACGGGAGGTGCAACGCTACACTATAGTATCCCAGTAATAAATTGTGACATTTGCACAAGAGCTTAACTCTCGGTATCATTAAAAGAACCGAGTAGCTTACTACAGCACACAACACTTGATCCTTTATAACCGATTATATATTCCTTTCATTTTGAATAATATTCCTAGTATGGACAATGTGCGAGCCAGCGCGCGGGCCACGTGAGGCATACATTCGAAACACCTGGAAACACGTGAGACACATTTATGGTTTCCGGCGCCATACGGAAAAGCTATTTTAATTTCAAAAGGTTCAAATATCGTGCCAATCCTTTCGTGTGGTCCGGAAAAGTTGTTTTCTTTGGGTTTCAAACACAGTACATACGTAGCAATTATAAAATGTCGATGAAATTTTCGAAAACCAGTGCGTATGTATTACATCGCTTGCATCGATGCATGGCTCGCACATTGTACACACTCATTTTCATAAAGATCCCGCTTTCACGTCCAATACTGTCACACACGCTCCAAACTGCAGTTTCGTAGTGAGAGAAACATGAAAAGCATATGAATGTTGATATACACGCGATTATCTCAAGCCGTTCAGCATCTAAACCAAGAAGCTAGTGTTGAGAATGCAGTTGAACAATTTACATATTGTGTTTATGGAATTATGCAGCCTTGCCGCTAAACTGGAATAAACATTCAGTGTTATGACACATGGCAACTCCGAATCACAACGACATCAAAAGAGAACGAGTTACAATAGTTCATTAGAAAATGCCATGTTATAGTACTTTGACGGACAGTGTTCCCTGTATAGAATGAAGTCTATTCAGGTCCATAGACCCCAGTTCTTTTTAGCTATAGTCAAA
>JAOBAT010102079.1:0-15735 GCA_026413305.1 Hydrozoanthus tunicans
ATAAGCCCCTTTTTCGGGCTAAAAACCGCTAAGGACGTCAACCAAAGTGCATGGAATCAATTAAAAAGTGGTGGTGACTTATCAGAAAGGAACAACCAACCAACACCAACCTTCTTCGATATTTTATCTCTTGTTTCTTTTTCTATTCTAGAATCCATTGTACTTACCGAAGAACAGCCGACTGACAATTCACATGTGGCGAAAAACTACAACACGGAAGGTCTGGTACGAATGGTGTGTGTCACAGCCCACCCCAGTCCCTCTCCACAACGTTGATGGAAGATCTTCGTATATTGGACTTTGAGACACTGGTAATGAGCATTTGACTATAGTCAAAACTCCGATAACACACATTTCAGTTTTTATTTCAAAGAACGTATAATAATTATTTTGTCTTTTAAGGGCTTTTTTATGTTTTTTTTTCTTCGTTAGAACGAATTCTGAAGTAAATCCCAAAATTGCGGAAGGATGAGATGTGTTCTCAGTTAGCCCTGGTTAGGGAAAAGATCAAAACAATGGTACTTTCTAGGAATCCAATTTAAGGGGTGGGGTATTTTGTGCCGCCACCCACCACCTTTTTTCAAAAATGCTGAATTTCAGGAGCAAATATCATGTTCAATAAAATAGATATTGATAAAGTGCTTGCACCAACGCCTTCTTTGTGGAGAGAGGAGTCCATAATACAATAAAAACCAATACCCCCAAATCAGGTTTTGAGAAATTGAGCTCTGAAAAAGTGGGGAGGGGTGGAGTAGGGGGTATGTGCCGCCAACCACCACCTCCCCCGACAAAATTGGGTTCCTTAAAAATACCATTGTTTTGACTTCTTCCGTTATAGACCTTTAACGCGATAGCATGGCATAGAAATTTATTCAGTCAATCGGGAAAGCAAGTCCAGAGTCAATCTAAGCACATAAATAACAGTAAAGCTTCACAGTCCCATAACGTTTGGCCGCAATTTGACGGAGATATAAAGGTTTGAAACTAGATGGTTTTCCGATGAAAAGTAAGGTGGATAGGCACGCCCCGTTTCCATGTTCTCCCCATACATTTCTCCGTGATTATAAGGACAGAAGACCAACTTTCAAGATTTTATATCTGTTTACCAAATTTTGCAGTTCAGCTAAAACTGATGCGCTGATTTTTGTGCTGGCCACAGTTTCTCGATATGTCCAAAATGATTTTTGCGTGAAAAGGGTCTATTCTCTTTTGTATCCAGCAGTTGTCTAATCGAAGCCTTCGGAATCAGGCTTACGGATTTGCAAGTTATTATGAATTTACTTAATTTGTTTTAACGTTTTACTTTCATTTGTCTTCTTTTGAAAGAGTTTTGTTGATTTGATGCAAGTGTTGTCGTTAGTTGAATCAAATTTGCAATGTTCATCATTTTGGCCATTGTGGTTAGAGTTAGCACTATTTTCATTTTCCTCTGTACCGCAATCTCTGTCTTTCTGTTGTCTTTTGTATTTCTTCTTCTGTGGTTCTTCTGTACAAGCTACTGAACTACGTTAACTCACCTGAAGAGGGCAGGACTGTCGAAATCTTGTACAGAAGAACTACAGAAATACAGAAGATAACAGAAAGACAGAGATTGTGGTGCAGTGGAAAATGAAAATAGTTGAATCTAAGCCTGTCAGATCAACACTAAATCTGACCTGGTCTAAAGCTGAGTATTCCTTACTGAATAGAAGGATAAAGTAGCTATACCAAATAAAATTTTAGTTTCTTATGTTCAAATTCAAGTGTGAGCTCTTAGTTTTAAGTAAAATAACTTCCGACTGACTTAAGAAAATGAAATAGGTGGACTCCAAAAAGCAGTTTATTTTTGCTCGTTAAGTCGTATTCCATGTGGACCAACCGTTTTTGGTTACATGAGTTATTTGCGTGTTCAGTTGAATCGTACGCGCTTTCAGAACTTGGTGTTTCCGGCCCAATGCGTGATGGTGTATGCTGCGATTGTCCCCAAATCTGTAAATCTTTTTTTTCGACACCAGTCATAACGTGCTTGTATCCATGGCAACCCTAGAAGGTCAAATGATAACCGACGTTCAACACAGTTTTTTTGCTTATGCCAAGGTAGATTTCATGTAGTCCGAGTAAAATGTTTCTCCCCGGGTTTGCACAAATTATTGAAACAAAAGGAAAATTAATTTCTCGATAGATTTCATTTGTTATCATCTAGTAACCAAAGTGATACAAAAACGAAACAGAAACAGCCGACAATAATGTAAAATTAATATGACAGGGAGTTTTTTTCTAGTGAAAAACTGGCAGTTTTTTCAGTCCTGGAGGCTGCGGCCTCCGCCACTCGCCACCCGTGTGTTATATACAGTCAAGAATGAAAAGGGACAAGTCAAATGTAATTATAAACCATGGTGTGCAGATGATGCATGCAGGTCCAGCCACTGTTGTTTGTTTAAGTAAAGGTGTGAAAAATCTTGGCTATTTGATTCAACCTTTGCCTGCTTAGTAACGTTTTGCTAAACTAGATGATAAATTTTCATTTAAAAAAAAATTCAAGTATATTCGATGCAAACACACATAATTGAATAATAAACTAGCATAAACACAAATTGTTGGCCCTCATTAGGACAACTCAATCGTATTTGTGTATCAGTACACGAAACGTATACTCGTTCTAACGGAAAACGTCTTCGGAAAAAAATGTTATGCCTTGAGCGGTAGTAGAACCTACGTCAGTTTCATGCCCGAATCTATGGAACAACCCTGCTGAGAGGTAATATTTGCTAACGTAGATGATCCAACTCCATATTAGCCCAAGGCACAGCTAAAACACGCCTTTTTATATAAGAACCAGTAAATTGTTCAGGCTCATTCTTAATTATTCGGCGATTTGAGCCTCAAACTGTTTTTAAATTGTTGTTATTTCTAAGTGTGGTTTAAATCGAATAAAAACTAAGCCTAAGGTACTGCAATACATGTATTGGAAAACAAATTGTAAGGACTAACTTAGGGGCAAGTATATATACGTGTACTGCGAATAATTTGAAGCAATGACTGATTAAAAGAGAGAAACTGCAAATAAATTCTGTATTGCTTTAAGTTAAGTGTCGATGCTCGGTAAAGTTTCAAAATGGCTATCGAGCCCAAGCCTCGGCTTGTTCTTAACTTGTTCTTAAATTGTTCTTGGCCAATCTGAGCCTCGTTGTTCTTATAAAGTTGTTCGTATAAAAAAAAACCGTGCTTACGGACATATATTAACTATGCTCAAGGCGAACTGAGAACTTGCAAAGCAAATTACGCGGATTCGAAACGAATTCGTTATTTAAAAACTTAATATATTAAATATAATTATCAGCGGTTTTCTTTATAGCGCGGACTCGTGCAACAAATACATAAAAAAAACCACACCAAACAGATTGATTGCCTGTGAGGCCGAAAGAATAATGAGAGGAATCTGCTCTCCCTAATTATCCGTGAAAGTGTGATAGCCCGCTGCGTTACGATCAGAAACTGAAAACAATCAACTCGGATTTGATTACTTTGTAGCTGTAGAATACCATGGTTCTTTTGTAACTTGTAATTTTCATGTACATATTTATTTGATTTGGTAACGTAAACGTTAAATGAATTCTGGCCTGTAATTTAATTTAACCATGAACATAGTGCTGAATAAACCATTGTTATCCCTTAAAAATTAAGCCAATCAGTTGTATTCCACCAAGCTTTCTCACCATTACTTGCGAGCGACTATCGAAATTTCGTATATATGAAGCTCCATATATGATAGAAAATTTTAAATGTTTACGATTTTTATGAATTTAGATTTGTCAGTGCTGGCGCAGTTGTTCAAAGGCTGGTACCACTAACGCAGGGTTGAGTTTAGAATCATTGAACCTTATTTCAATGATTCGAGCTGTAGTTTTGGAATTTACTTTTTGCTGTGTGAAAACTAATTGATGTTGTATAAGAACCGTAAACCTTTACTTTAGAGAAGAAATTACTGAATTTTGGCTTAACCTAGCTTTGAACAACCAAACTGCGGTTTTAACTTAGTTGTGTTTGTTTAGGCATGAGATTTATAGAGATTACTTCATGGTTGGTGAACGCGTGCGATATTTACTCACGAGTTGTGAAGATTCGCTACAACGTACGAGTGAGCGCAGCGAACGAGTGAGTTTAGCGAATCTTCACAATGAGTGAATAAATGTCGTACAAGTGAACAAGTTTTTTTTTTATTATATTAGTACTGAGATAGTACACTGTGCAAAAACAAATAGAAATAACAAACAAATGCAAATAGTTTTTTTACGTAGCTTCACGTCGCCCCAGCACATATCTCTATGCTCCTTACAACCTCGGAGTCCGAAATGAATGGTGTTGTTAAACCAAATGGTGTTTAGCAAAGCTTCAGCACTTGAAACTCCTAAAAGTTCTTTCTCATAAAGAACATTGACTTCGTCTTTGCTTAGAGCGACAGAGGCGTTCGGTTTGTTTCCTTTGCCTTTCTGCTTGAGGTCTTTTTGTTTTGATTGTAGAGCCTTTCTTGCTCGTTCAAACTCTGTCCTTGAACATACTATAGCCATAATTTTGCCTTTTTAGGTGTCTTTCAAAGCTTGCAAACATCGAACGGAGAGCATTTGGTTCATAATCTTCGTTGATATCTTTTTTACGAATAGCAAGGACGAACTCGCTCAGATATAGATGGTGAAATCTATCCTATTTTCTTCGTTTCTTGTTTACATTACTCACAACTCAGGAAAAAAGTTGATACGAATTTTATTTCTTAATTTGTAAACAAATATATCTCAGTACTTATATGATAAATAGTACATACTGGATGATGATATTTGGCCCAAATGCCTCACTTTAAGTCTGCGACGGAGATGCTGTTCAATTTGTGGCCTTTTTTGTATTCATTGTTTAATTTCACATGCATGATAATGTAATATTGAATCATACTAGCTACAAAGCGAACTTTTCCGGAAACTAAAGCTGTATGATTAATTAGTATCTCGTTAAATTGAAAGTGGAGCATTTGGATTAGATACATCAAATCCAATATATGCTATTAGTTTTGCAATGCTTTCTCGCAATAAAGCGTGGATGAAATGCCTTTTGTCGATTGCATTTTACGTATTTTCTTCGTAAACGCACCTCACTTCATGTGTTAACGAAAAATATAAGTAATTCGTGGCACTGGTATTTCACAGCATCTTACTTAAAACTGTTGCACAACTATTGTGTATAAATATATTATAACATTTTACCAAAATTGACAAAAATTGTACATATGTAAAAATTTTGTCAGTTTATGTCCTTGTCGCATTGTTGTTTTGTATACAACAGATAGAGCAAGTAATGGTTTATTTGGCCCTCGAAAACAATTGTTTCTTAGTTTGAAAAAAAAAGTTAAAGAAAAAATACCTTTTTGAAAAATCTTGCTTTGTTTGAAAGAAAGCAATATTTTACTTATTTTTGACTCTCGTTAATTGTTTTCATTTTAGGCACAGAATCATGCGGTCCAGGTGCATAAACAAACGAATTTCACCTTCTAAACACATCTAGTGTTGTGTGGTTAAAATAGCGTGAACGTTTAGGCAAGCAAAATGAAAGCAGATGCCAGATCTTTCTTTTTGATAATGGAAGACGATATGCGAAAACGTGGAGATTTTTGTTAAATTTTGCACGAAGACGCGCCGATGTTTGATGACACATATGTTTTATGCAAATTATTTTTTTCCACTCTCATACTTTAATAAAAGAGCTCGCTTTTCCCCGTTCGAATTAGATTAATTTTTTCTCCATTTTTCAGGTTGTCGATTAAACATTTGATACAACGAAAAACAGTTTAACGGAGAAGCAGTATAATGAAAAGATTTTAACGGGTAACCAAGACAATGCACAGTTAAATTGGAATGATAGCATCAAATATCGGTTTTCTTGAAATATATATAATATGAGACTTAGTGACTTTATTACTATGGTTTTTCAACCGTTTCAATAATGCTAGAAATAGTGCAGGAAAGACTGATTGAAGATCTTAAACTAATAATTATTCTTCTCCTTTGCAGAAATCGAGAGACAAATTCGGGATTCTAATTTTGAACACGAAACTTCTCGTTTTATGCGATTATTTTGATAAAATGCACTTGTTATGAGTACAATTACACTCGACCAGGTGGTTCTTTTTGCGAAGCTCTGTATTTTATTCAAACCAGTAGGTTCTTAGTAGTAACTGCAGTATGGCAATTCATTTATTTTACTTTGAGCAGCAGATGTGAAGTTTGTTTTGCGTGGTGCAAGAGTTTTTGTAGTAACAAGGAGATTTTTAAGGCAGGGTAGTATTTTTAATAAAATAAGAAATACGCCGCTCAGTCTTTACAAATCAGTTTTTTTTTCGAAGTCGATAACTTTAAACGATTTGGATGAATATAGAAATAGAATCGGCAATGGTTTCTTGTTTGAGTGACAATGAAGTCTGAAAATTATGCGAATCGCGAACCAAACCGGTTCGTACAATTGTTTCCGTGAGTGCATGCAGCTGTAGAGCCGCCGAAAAAACTCGGAAAACTCTTAGCTTGCGGCTCTTTCGACAGCTAGTAAACAAAATTAAATGATCTTTTACTTTTAGCGGACAACCAATCTACTCGTATTTAGAAACCGGTATACGATTAACGCAACCTTTTTTTTTCCAAAATCTGGACGTTCGAATTAGCATACGGACTTCTGTTTGAATGGCGACGGCTGTTGAACTCTCAGAATAAAAAAGTTGGTTTACTGTACAATATAGGCTGGCTCTGAATGCGAAGTCACTTGCGGTTTAAGCCGAGAAATGCATCGAATTTATGGCAAATACCTCAACCAGTCAGTTTGATGAACTAAGCAACATGCATATTTTATTAAATTTCGATATCATTATTTTTAAGCTGAGCTAGTTTGATTCAAAAGCTGAGTTACTCTGAAAAGAAATTAAAATGGTAACATCTGTGGAAATTTTTCTACGGACAAAATAGGTGAAATGTCAATTTGCATATGATGTATAGTTTTAATTTTTCGTTTGGCAATAAATAAACATAAAACAAACATAAAAAAGAATGCTGTTTTTCTTATTCAGTTCTTAGAGCTTTCTTCCTTTGTCATTCTGAGTCAAGATAAAATCCACAATTCCACAGATTTTTATAAAATTGAATTTAAAATTAAAAACCTTTCTGTAATCAAACATCTTTTATTAAAAGAGAAATAATAGAATGAAGAAGTAAGTCTGTGGGAAATAAATTAATTTGGCTTTTTACTTTCAAAATAAAAGTACTGCCCAGAATTCATCTTTGCCAGCGTGTGCGCATAAAAAAACAAGACTTTACAATAATATTAACAGAGGGTTTTGGCAGAAGCCAAACACATCCATCATTTAAAAATGTGTTGCTTTATCTATTCAAGAAATTATTCGAGTGTTAATTTAAACACCTACATTCAGAGCTTCGAAACAACTCAAAGAGTATTGAAAACGAAAAATAAAATCAACAAATCCTAAAATGTAGGTTTGTATATATGTTTTCTCAGTTTTCTTGAAAATGTAACCACAAAACATAGCAATAAAGATATTTTAAATGCCTCGAGATGTGGCCGTACGTCGCCTGATTCTAGATAACAACGCAAAGCTATCTAAAGTTTTATCTGCCATAATCTGTGTTGATCTTTAGAAACGCCGAATGATGGAAAAGTCAAGTTATGATTATGCTAAAGATGTTTTGAGATACACTGCTGACAATAAAGAAAACCTTCATTTGTTCAACGGCGGATTTAGCCGTAAGATTAACTGATTAAAGTTTAATTTTTGTACTACACGAAAACGTTTTTACTCGAAATATAATCCCGAAATATTAAAAAAATTTAATCAGTCCTTACAAACCGCAGTTTACACCTTAAATTAATCAACATTTCGTTAACAAAAGGATATAAAGGAACAAAAATCAATTTCCTTTAGGCCGATGTGTCAATAATGGCAGTATTTACCTGCGCCAAATTTTATTTGTTTAAAAACGTTTGTTTGCTTTTAAGATCGCGAATCACCACGGCTACAGCAAATTTTCACGCAGGTGAACAAAACTATCTGATCTTTTTGAAACCGAGCTTAAATTATATGGCCAGTGAAACTGCAGTACCAATTTAAAGAGCGCGGCGCCCAGATGCATCACACCACGACTTTAAAACAAAGAAAATATTAATATCTCTCAATTTCTCCCTTGAGTCCAGGCGCTTTGACATAACCGCTGAATGACTCATTGAAAATATTAGGGGAAAATGAATTCGTTTCGCCCCATGATGCCTTGGAGTGGGAAAAACATTTGGTGCCATCTGCACTTTTAGGCGATAAGTGAGAAAACCTTTATACGTGCGATGCACTTAAAATTTGTTACTGAATTTAAGTGAGATAACTACGCGATACTGAAAACTGTAGTCTTCCGTGTGTCGATATGGAAGCGGTGATTGCGTCCGGAGTTCAAGGTGTACGCGGGCAAGGAAACGAAACGGGATCGTCGTTTCCGCGAGGTTTATCTTTGTCACACGATCAACAAGACAAGCTCTGGAGGCAAAGGCTATTCAGTGAACTTGAAGAAAATGAAATAAAGCGACGAGCTAGCACCCTTCTTCGCAGCGATCCGCCGGCACGAGCAGTGAAACGAGGCGAAGTGCGTGTAAAAATTAATGTATCTGGGATGCTTTACGAAACACTGGAGAGTACGCTTGCAAGATTTCCTAATACCTTGCTAGGGTCTTTGCACAAGAGGATGCAGTATTTTGACATGAAGAAGAAAGAATATTTCTTCGATAGAAATCGCGTGGCGTTTGATGCCATTCTGTACTATTATCAGTCTTGCGGCCGACTTTTGAGGCCAACAACTGTGGACACAAACACCTTTCTTAAAGAAATAACGTTTTTTGAACTAGGTGAGGACGTTTTGAAAAAGTTTGGTTGTGAGACTGAGGGGAAAGCGGAAGAAAGCGAAAGAGATTTGCCCAAAACTCGACTGATGAGAAAAATCTGGCAAGTGATGGAATATCCCCATTCTTCACTCGCGGCAAAGATTGTAGCTTTGTGGTCAGTAGGGATTATTTTGCTGTCAATTGTCATATTTTGCATGGAGACTTTGCCACAGTTTAAACAGCCCACGAAAAACAAAAACACTCCATTACACGGAATTGAGGTTTTCTGTATAACGTGGTTCACCTTCGAATATTTCATTCGTTTTATCGCTGCACCAAGGAAACTCGCCTTTCTTCGCTCGCCTTTGAACGTAATCGACGTTCTAGCAATATTACCATACTTTATTACACTTGCAATAAGCCTTAAAGGAAATGAATCTCAAAATGCGCCTTTAGTGGCCTTTTTTAGAATCCTACGTCTTATTCGTGTGTTCCGAATATTCAAGCTGTCACGTCATTATCGCGGGCTCAAAGTTTTGGGCTTAACTCTGAAGGCTAGCACGCGTGAACTTCTCCTGTTGGCTTTCTTCCTAATGATGGGAGTTGTTATTTTCTCGAGCGCAGTTTACTATGCCGAGTCTGCGCAGTTTAGTTCAATTCCAGAGGCATTTTGGTGGTGTGTGGTTACCATGACGACAGTCGGATATGGCGACATGGCGCCGGTCACTGACTGGGGGCGCTTTATCGGAGGGTTGTGCGCAATAGCGGGGGTGCTCTCCCTGGCGTTACCTGTACCAGTCATTGTGTCGAATTTTAGTTATTTCTATAACCAAGAGAAAGAGCTGACAGAACCCCCGCCCCCTGGGAACGTAGCGGCGCCTACAGTGTCTGTAAAAAGAAAAATTTCCACCTCCTCAAACGGATGAGCTGATAGATTACAACTCGGCTTAGCTTGTTGAGTTGTTATAAAAACATTAAACTCCAAAGAGACAAGTCGCCTATTTTTTTTTTTTTTTATTTAATCAAATTTTAGTTAGGTTAAATTGAAATCACATTTTATTTTCGGTCAGTTTGTGTTGAAGATCAATTTACAAACTTTAATTCAAATACTAAAACATTTCTCTTGCATAAGAATTATTGACGACTTATTGACTTACTCTTAGTTTTCAAAACAATCTAATCTGAAAAAAAATCCATGATAATAATTTTATTAAACTGAGGCAAAGGAAGGACGTTGACTATATAGAAATGGTTTAAAAATAAAATATAAATGTCAACCGAGTTTTGAATATGTTAAAATGCTTTAAACAAACAAATGCTGGATGCAATTTTTGTCAGTATGAAATATCAAATATTAGAAGAGGCAAAAGATTTTCGGAGGCTATAAACTTGCGAGTATCGAAATTCATAACAAAAATTCATACTAAAAATTGTTTTAGGGTAAATAAATGACTTGGAAAAAGGTTTTTAATTCATCTCGGAGAAAGCTCAGTGAAAAAAAATTTTTTTTTCAAGTTTATTTGAGTTTATAACAATTATTTTTCAAGGCTATCCGCTTTACTAGCAGTGAACTTTTTCTAAGAAAAAAAACTGGCATGCAGATTTTTAATAAACAACTTTTTTAGCGCATCTTATTTGTTTTACTGACAAATCTCAAAGGGTTTATTATGTAAAAAGATTATTCAAAGTCAGGAGAATTTTCCATAGCCAGCGTAGTTTGGTGTTCTAGTCATTCTCGATGGATCAACAAGAACACGATTTTCTCAAAAAAATATCGTTGTATGGATAGCATGCATTTATTTGAACATGTTTTCCAAAAACCCAAGCGTCGGCGACGATACTAAATTAGTTGACCACTAAAACAATATTTTTCAATTTAAACGAATAATGTCAAAGCAAACGAAATTTCCTGAAGTACACAAAACGAATTCTCATAAATAATAAGAGGAAAACGCGTTTAATAGATTTTTATTAGGCTCAGAATATGTGGTCAAAAACATAAACCTATTTCCTAACTTGGTAAAACAAAAATCTATTGTGGTTGGTGAATGTGGTGTATATTTTTCTAAGTAAATTCTTTTTGCGGTTGACTATTTCTAAGATCTTAAATTTTCAAAAATAGTCATAATAGCTTGCACGCAAACATAGCGAGATTATATTTTGAAGTAAAGAGTACATCAGAAAGTTTTAAAATTAAAAAATAAGGTAAAAAAACATCAGCTGTCTTTTTTACCGTATGAATAAGTCATTAAATGTATAATTACATGTCAGTTACCTGAGCAAACACGACTATATATTGGGAGGCATCAAAGACCTTATGTAAAACCAAAAAAATCAAATATGCCAAACCTGCACATTGGAGACTGAAGATGAGGCACATTTCTTATTACGTAGCAAGCTTTTTTTTTTATAAGAACAACTTTATAAGAACAATGAGGCTCAGATTGGCCAAAATTTAAGAACAATTTAAGAACAAGCTGCAAATTGATTGGCTAACCAACTCACTCTTTTACATGAAAAGAATACGAAATTGCAACGTGTATCAATTGCCCTTAGAACTAAAGAACGAATTTTCGGATTTTTTTGCTAGAAGTCTCTCGAGAATGAACACTACCATAACCTTATAACAAATGAAGTTAGTTTAATTTCTTCAAAATATTAATGTGGATGATAAACGTTTTTCGCGTGCAGGTGCGCTCGGCAGTCTGTCCAGTGAAATGTGTGTTGTAATTTTAATCTCTTTGTAAAAGTTACGTCAATTTTTCAGCCGTAATTTCTATTTTCATTAACGTGTGCAAACGCTGTCACTCGTATTCTAAAATCGATTGTGTCACGTCGTTTCAATCCTCGTCGCCAAATTTGTTGTGTTTTTAACCACAAGTAAGATAACAATCAAATGGTAGTTTAAATCTTGGACCTATCGTTGAAAAAGAAATTATATATATTGATTCACAAGTTGAAAGCTCAAAAAAATTCTGAGTGACATGTCGAGCGAGCAGTTTGCGAGACGTATGTCAAGCGGGAATAGACAAGAACTTAACCAGTTTATACTCTGCTCCCCATGTGAGTCTCTGTAGCTCAGTGGGTAGAGCATCTGACCGGTAATCAGAGGGTTGTGGGTTCCATTCCCGTCAGTGACTCGGCTCATCATGTGAGTCTCTGTAGCTCAGTGGGTAGAGCATTTCACCGGTAATCAGAGGGTTGTGGGTTCCATTCCCGTCAGTGACTCGGCTCCCCATGTGAGTCTCTGTAGCTCAGTGGGTAGAGCATTTCACCGGTAATCAGAGGGTTGCAGGTTCGGTTCCCGTTGGCGACTCAAAATTTTTTCTGTGAATCAATAATTTTTTCTTTAATAAGATAACAATCCTTTGTTCCAAGGTTATTCTACGTCAAGTGAAGAATGAATACACAATTGAAGTACTTATCTTAGATAACCTTCGTTACGTAATAATTACAATCTAGTTACATTACAATCTAGTTACAATTAACAGTAAATTAAAAGTGCGATTCAGTTCCCTAACAATGTGTCGAACAAATGCTTAAAACGATCATTTTTCTTACCTTTGAAAAGTTTTACACGTATTTTGTTACTGCCTTCGTTTTACCTGGAACTGTTTTGTTACTTACAAGCTTCAAGTGGTCTTAAGAAAGGACAAAAAATCGGGAAGTGAAGAGTTTTGGCTCCTACATTCACTATCTGTCACCTGATCGATACTAAGCGTGTTGGCAACCAATCAGAATAGAATAATTGTTTATTAGAGCACTCATTTACAGCGTTAAAACTGAAATACAGAGTAATATTTACAATTTTCAAAAAAATTATATTTGCATAGGCTACTATTGCCATTACATGTTTAAATATATTTAAAAGTAAAAAAGGAGTCGACCGTTCTCTTAGTTTTGCAAAAAGAAGAAATTCTAAATTTATAATGTTCATTTTTGCCCCGCCTTAGATTATAACTGCACGAGTTCTCTATCAGCTTGGGCAATAGATGGTTATTAGTGATGGGCCTTTCTGTCACATTTTGTTCATACACTTATTGCACAGTCCATGTCTTCTTGTGTAACGACACAAAATGCTTTTAAAAGTTTGTATTTTAGATCTTTATTAGATAAGTTACATTTTGAGATAAGTCTGATAACTCAGTGAAACAGACAAGAGAGTCTGGCACATTTTAGAGAAGGCTCCATAGATTTTCGTGTCACACTTGTATAGTTGTCCGAATGGTCTCTTGTGGTTTAATGTGGTTGATGAGATTAGTTGTTTAGACGAGAACCTTACACCTTATGTGTATGTCAACAGAAAGTCTAATACATTTTAGTAAAATCATACTAGTGGTCTATCATGAATGCTGCATTCTGATTGGCTACGCTTCTCATAGGCTATTAGTGATAGCCTACGAGTAAACATTGAAAAATTAATTTTAGAGCTTTAAAAAAGATTCTTTACTTCTGATTTTTGACCAACTAGTATGATTTTACTAAAACAATTATCCCTCTCGCCCTCATGGGCTAGTAGCCATTCGGGCTCGAGGGATAATTGTTAAATATTGGCCAGGCCTAGATTATTATAGCTTTTACAGGCCTGGACAAGTGACACATCAAAGATATATAGTGTGAGCTAAGTATTCTAGCTCAGTCTTCGGTAGAATTAACAGTAGCCTTGAGTTGAGCAGTAGTTGAGCAGTTTAGCTCTGACGCTTAACCATGTAACATCTCCCAAGAAGCGAGAGCGTCTCACTGCAAAACAAAGGTTGGACCCCTGGTATCTCTGGCAATGTGAGTGATTCCTCAGCTCATTCGGGGATAAAAGTGCAATGTTGGTCAACAATAACCCCGTTACACTTGCAGCAAGTGATTTAACTCCAGCTAGCTACGATGCCTCACAGTAGGTTTCTGCTCCTGTGAGTGACCTTTAATAAGTGCCCGCTTTTGTACTGGCTCCAGTAGCGGGCTTGATAAGAAGGCTGATATGGCTTGTCATACAGGTACCGCACATACATAATTTGCCATATAGATAGTGATTAGATCTCTACTAGTGCTGAAATAACTCCATATGGAAGTTAAGCTTAGTTAAACAGTGTTAGGTAATGGTCTGTGAAAGAACGAGAGAACCTCCAAATGTTTTGCGGCATTTCGCATTCCCCACACCAGAATGTTTAAATTTTTACACTGAGAATACATCGACTAGTATACAACACAGTTTTAGAGTAAAAGCATTGAAATTCTATTTTAAAGCAATCTGTCTTTTGTGCTATAATAGTTAAGCAAATCATCATAGAACTCCAAAACAAAAGGGAAGAAAACCTTTTTATTTTCAATGTTCCCCACAGAATTTTTCTTACATTTAAAAACAGAAATGTTTCAATTAGAAAGGAACAAATGAGCCGACTGGAAAGAAATACACCAGCTTACTTATCAAAATATTGCCCATTTTTTAAATTTAGCCAACCAGATCAATAGTTTAATAAAACCTAGTTAGCACCTTTCTGCGTGCCATTGCCGTTTAACATTCTCATTCTCGTTCTTACACGGACCAACTTCCGAGTTAATTTAGTTCACGGATTTCAATTGGCAGAGAGTTCCATAGCCCGATACCACGGTAAGTGAAGGTACGCTGGCCGGAAACCGAATTACAAACGTGGAATGATAAGCAAGTCTTTGTACCTTGTGTCTATGTTATGTATGGTAGATCTTTTTTTGAAATGGACTGCGAGATAACTCGGGGCCAGGCCACCGTTTCTATACAAGAGGATTGATTTAACCGCTAACCACTGAAGCTGGAGTAACAGTGGTGTGCGTGGTCATACTTTCTAGATTTAGTTACTATTTGTACGGCAGAATTTTGCACGCGTTGTATTTTCTTAAGATTCCTCTTTGAAGTGCCGGACCAGACTACGGACCAATAAAACGTTCACTAAAAACTAGCGCTTAATAACGTTCTCTCTTAAACGTCTTAACATCGAAAAGATGCTTCACTCTGTTAATTTGAACTAAACTAGCCATGCAAGAGCACACAGTATTTGTAATTTGCAAATCGAAACTTAAGGTGGAATCCAAAAATGATCCAAGGTCTTTGGCTGAAGGGACGGGAACCAGTTCTTTCCAAAGTAGAGCAAGGTTTGAGTCGGAGGGTAGCTACAGGTGTCACTTTGAATATTTAATAAGCCAGAAGAAAATGTATGCAAATTTGAAGTTTCTTGAAAAAAACGAGCAACCAAAAGAAGTAAAGGCCAAATCCGCAAAACTTGTACATGCGAGAATATAGATGAACTTTGAACTCTCCCTGTAATAGATGGAATTTTTCTTGCTTTCCTGATACCGCCTTTGCAGCCTCTGCGCGTCGGTTTGGATCTTGAAATACCGAGATCAGCCAAGCGTCGCCAGAGATGGAAGTTGAGCGTTTGTTTCCTTGAGTTAAAGGATTTCAATAGAGAACTTGAATAACTCAGAACAGCTTTTTAGTATTAATGATAAAAACAGTATGTGCTAAAATGGCCATGAGCCAAGTTTGAAGGAGAGAATTGAGAAAATAAGTCTGAGAGCTAATATTAAGTGCGTGCAGCCGGTCAAGCGCAACACATAGATGTCACTAGGGAAAAGGTCGAAACAACGGTACTTCCTAGGAACCCAATTTAGGGGGTGGGGTATTATGAAATTCTTCTTCCAACAAGTAATAATCTAATGATCCAGACATCTTAAACTGATCAACTTAACGCTTAAGGCTGCTACTTGCGACAACTGATCTTTTCCAAAACGCAGCGCAAATTTATAGAAAATCTGAGTGAGAGGGGCCTTTTCACTTTGATTGACACATTCCATTTTCGCTCATTAGCATGGAGAGAC
>JAOBAT010102090.1:0-15735 GCA_026413305.1 Hydrozoanthus tunicans
GGAGGGGGTAGGGGGTAATTTATTCGGGCCTTTACAATGTACCACAATTCGTTGCGCACTTTACTCAGAAATGAACTACCTCGTAACTCGGAATGAAATCTTCTTAAGTGTTTGGTTTTAACTGTCGAGTTGTCGTTTGTCATTTCAATTTTAAATTCCTGTTAACTTGCGTCTAAATACTTAACTAAAGCACTATACGACGCCGTGCTCACAGCTTTTCCGCTCTCCGTTTTACTGGGAAAAGATCTGACACAGCTGTTGGTTATCATGTGTGGCAGATATTGATAATCTAATTCACAGACCTTTGTTTTGGAATTTTCCACGTTGGATGATTAAGTTTTTTGTGTTTTATATAAACAATCCAACGTATATAAACGCATTGAGGCAATGCATAATACTTACTAAAAACGGTTATTATTATTATTATTATTATTATTATTATTATTATTATCATCATCATCATCATCATTATCATTATTATTATTATGTGGCAGTGTATACTTAAGTATGCCGAGGCATAATTGCGTTAAGTCGGGCAGGCTAGCTATGACCGACAAAACAAAACCTATAAAAAATATTTAAACGTCTAAAACTATATATCTAAATTATTTACATTCATTAAAAAATCAGTGTCCATAAATGTTCGCTTTTGTCCATCAAAAAAATAATAAATAGTATAAAATTCTTAAAGTATTAAAAGATATCAAAAATGTTTGTATTTAAGTAATTAGCTAATAGGCTTTTTATAAAAATATTATAGAACTTGATAAGTATTATATGTTTTTATAAAGATTTATTTGTTGAAATGAACTATTATGAAAGTACTTTAAGTGATCTGGTAATGTTCAGTGTACTTGATATTACTGCCTTTTGCATGTTAAATAAGGCCTTGTCAGCTTTTGTCATGCCAAGAAGTAGTGTTTATTATTATCATTATTGTTATTATTATTATTATTGTTATTATTATTTTTATTATTATTATTATGAATATTATTATCATTATTATTGTTATTATTATTATGATGTAGTCACGGGTAGGTCGGGCGGGGCATGGGCCAAGTCAGGTGAGTGGCCAATGAGTGTGCTCCGGAGATTGTGTCTCGTCGTCTCCGAGTTCAACACTATATTCACATGTTTTACCTTGAAAACTTCCAAATTCGCTTCGAAGATTGGTTTAAACGTCTTGGATTTTTTCTATGATCTTTGTTGCGCCAAAAGCTTCATAACTAGGCTTACTATTTATTTTCGGACACCAAAAACATACCAACGCCAACGAAAGATTATCGCTGTGGGAAATTTTTGTATTTTCGTAAGTTCAAGTTTGAAATGTGACTAGAAACATCAGCACAGCATTGCACAGCAAAAATTTGGACCACCGTAAAATCTCACGTTAAAGCGCTCGTCCCCGGATGTAAGCCCATTTGGTAACGAAGATATTAATCCGCGTATAACTCCCCCTCTACTGTATAACTCCCTCCATCTACTGTATAAATGCGTTCTCTTTGCGTTTCTTCCAAAATATCAAATTTTTAGTCAAAAACTACAGGCTGTAGGGTTTGTAGCCTACTAAACTTGCAGGTGGAAAACTCACAGGGCACGGCATTCCAGTCCACCATCCTGGTTTTACGACAAACAGACAAACTGATAATTTTAAGGCTTGTATGGCTTTTATCTTTTACACTGTTCCGTTCGAGTTGTGTAAACCGTATTATAAGTGTTTTACAGGTTGTTTTTTTAAATAAATTATCATTTTACTGTGACGCACAATAAATGTATCGTAAATCTAAATGTAATGGTGTGTTAGCTTGAATTTGTTTCTCAGATACGTTTTATCTCGTCGTTCCGAAACATTTCTTTATTCCACTTATAAGCTCAACCGGCCCGGATATTTGCCCCCCCCCCGTCCCCCCGTGTATAAGCCCACCCAAGAACCTTAGTGAAGTATATAAGCCAGGCGGAGTTTACGGTAACCACTTTGATTTGCTTCTGATATAGTAAGTCTGTGATTACTAGTGAAGTGATTACAAGTCGATTCCTTAACAGGAGACCAGAAAGCGACGATCATGCAGGCCGTCAGACACTGGGAGAACAGCACCTGCCTCACTTTCGTGGAGCGCTCAACGGAAAAGGATTTCATCTACTTTCATCAGGGCCGATGTGGGTAAGGCAATACTCGAACAAACCATCCTGAACTATTCATTGAAAGTCGATGCAACAAGTTCTTTTCTATCGCAAAATTCAGCCCAGTAAACGTAAAGCAAGCTTGTATGCATGTATATAGTTAGCACAGCTTGTGGAATCTGGCTGGCGGCGAAGAATCAGCCGCGTGTGGCGGATGCGTGCTTATGGCTTTTAATACTCAGGCTCTAAAGTATTCTACAAGACACGTGGGTTTTTGTGCTAAAAGAAATTGTATGCATTACAGTCTATTTACATTTCTACGATCTGTTAACAGTTTTACCTCGAAACTCTCTATTATCCTTTTTTAATCTTTCGACTTAGTTACTGGTCTACGGTTTGAGGTATGTGTCGTTCTGTTTGTGTGTTGGCGTATTTGTGCAGAAATGCATGCATGCATGTGTGTGGCCAGCGCTCTCGCTGTTATTGCTAATACTGTTACTGTTGAAGTTTTGTTTATATGTTGCCAATGTTGATGCCAACCTCGTTAAAACTTCTGTTGTTTTTGTAGTGATTGTCAACTTCTTGTTAACATTGCCAACGTCATTTTCGTTGTTGTTGGACATTCCGTTTACTTTGCATTGTTGTAGTCGTACTTACTTCCATTGCCTTCATTATAGTTACTATAGTTACCACTGTTCACATGTCCTAAATGATACAATATTGTTGTGTTCCATAGATGCTGTTCGTATGTCGGCCGCAAACGAAACGGAAAGCAAGGGATCTCTATCGGCAAGAACTGTGACAAGTTCGGAATCGTCGTGCATGAAATTGGTCACGCGGTAGGGTTCTGGCACGAGCACACGCGACCAGATCGAAATGATTACGTAATCATTATGCGAGAAAACATTAAAAAAGGTAAAAGTTAACGTTTCTTTTCCGTTTGCTTAATAAAAACTATGTCATTATTATTACTACTACTACTACTATTGTTATTTTTAAAGTTATTATTATTGCTATTACTATTATTGCTATTTCTGTTGTTATCTTCCTGTTACCGACCATATACCTAGCAGCGGTCCCGCGGGGCATTGAAAGTCATTAAAAGTCTTTATGAGTCTCGTTGCAAATTAAAGGCATAAAAAGTTATTGAATTTGGTAAAACTGCTTCCTGAGGTCTTGAAGCGCATTAAATTTGAAAAATTAAATATTGGTTGCTCAAAGCAGTCGCTTTTTTATTTGTTCTTGGGATATTCATCGAGTTTTGTGCCACTCAATCGGAAGAACGTTGCGTCTTGTTTATTCCTGTTTGCTGAGCGTGTAAATCAGTGGAAGAGGCCTGGATACGATATTCAAGCCATTTGACTTCATTTGATAATTTTATGATTTTTTAATTTGCATCAAGAGATCTTAAAAAGGTCTTAAATTTGAGAATTCCTAATCTGCAGGAACCCTGTCGAGTGCCTTTCGGCCTTCCTGAAAACACATATTTCACTCTTCCATCCGTTCCGGTTATCCTTTTTGCAAACTTGATTGTAACGTTCAAAGACTCCAGAAGCATCTTCTAGAAATGTAAGGAACCGCCTAACAACAGTGATTTTGTTATTCAGGAGAAGAGCACAACTTCGTTAAGCTGAATGGCGGAGAAATCGACTCGCGTAACGAGCCGTATGATTACGGCTCAATAATGCATTATGGAAAGAACACCTTCTCCAAAGCTGTCAGTCTTGAGACCATCATCGCCAGGCGTAACCCATCGTCAAACCTGCGTCCAGAAATCGGTCAGAGAGAGAAACTGAGTAGGGGAGATATTTATCAAACAATGAAGATGTACAACTGCCCACGTAAGTTTCAGTGTTTATAAGAACGAACTATAAAGGGAGGATGAAAATGAAAACTGCAAATAAAATGGAAATGGAAATGCAATGGAAATGTGAAGAATGAAAATGGGATGGGCTAAAGGAATAGAATAGGGGTGGCCAAGGAGAAAGGGTAGGAGTAGACAGTGAGAAAAGAAAGGGAAAGGAAAAAAGAGTTGGAAGAGACTTTAAAGAAATAAAAAGTGAATGGAAGTTTATTGGATTAGAAAAGGGAAATGAACGGTAGATAAAAAACAAAGAGAACGAAATAAGACAATTTACGGCGGTGAAAGCAACAATGAGAACGAGAAAAGTGATGGTCAGTGTTTAGCTAGAACAAATGGAAAGGAAATAAAATACTGAGGCGAGAAGAAAGACAAGAGAGCATTGAAGTTAAGAACAAGGCAGAATCAAGGAGGAACAGATAAGTGGGAGCAAGGGGAAACCAGAGGAATAAGAATAATTGAGGCATTGAAAGTTATACCGGTAATAATATAAAAAAGAAAAAGAAATTTTTTGTTCATCAAAAACGATGTAGCTCTCTTAGTATAGTAGCCGTAACTCATAACCTATTTTCCATACCTATTTATTTGTCCAAAGAGTGCGGAAGAACTCTTGCAGAATCTGTTGGAAGTTTGAACTCTCCGGGATTTCCTAAAAGATACCTTCCCAACAAGCATTGCGAATGGCGTGTTCACGTGACACCAGGCGAAAGAGTGGCTTTAAATTTCACCTACTTTAATCTTGACAAGGGACCAAGCAAGAAAAATGGAAAGTGTAAGTTTGCTTACGTTGAGGTGCGAGACGGTCACGCGAGGTTCTCGCCACTGATTGGTCGGTTCTGTGGAAGAAAGGTGCCTCGAACCGTTTGGTCGACTGGAAGCCGCCTTTGGATTAAGCTTAAAACTGAACGAAAGCCCAAACGAGGGAAGAAAAACGGATTTCATGCTACATATAAGGGTAACTAAATTACAGCATCCATTCATTCTTCCATCAATCCATCGATTTGCCATTTCACGATCCCACAATCGGTCCATCGATTCATCGATCCGTTCATCTATCCATTCATTCGTCCTGCCATCGATCCATTGGTAAATTGATGGATTCATCCATGCATGCTTGCATCCATCCATCCATTCATGTATCCATCCATGCATCCATACATTCATCCATGCATGCATGCATGCATCCACCCATCCATGCATCCATCCATGCATCCATCCATCCATCCATCCATGCATCCATCCATGCATCCATCCATCCATCCATCCATTCATGTATCCATCCATGCATCCATACATTCATCCATGCATGCATGCATGCATCCATCCATCCATCCATCCATCCATCCATCCATCCATCCATCCATCCATCCATCCATCCATCCATCCATCCATTCATGTATCCATCCATCTCTTCTTCCATCGAACGATCCATCCATTCATTCAGCAGTCCATCCATCTCCCCTTCCATCGATCCAACCCCCACCCATCCATCCATCTCCCCTTCCATCGATCCACATATTGATGAACTACGTGTTCTCATGGCTGATTAACCTTTTGATGTTTTGGCCATTAACTAAATTAGATCTGTCTATTACTGACGGACTGGTAAAATTGAAAGGCTATAATATCATAAGAAAGGATAGAAACGAAAACGGAGGAGGTATTTGTTTTTATATTTGCGATCAGATTAGCTATAAGGTTCGCAAAGATTTACTAGACAGTAATTTAGAAATACTTGCTCTTGAAATAGAAAAACCTAATTCGAGTTCTTTTCTGGTTTCGACTTGGTATAGACCACCCAAAACTTCAATCGTATGTGTTAAAAATTTGGTCAGTTCATCCAGAAAGCAGAAAAATACTTCGACAATATTTACATATTGGGGGACATAAGGGAAGAAGTCAAAACAATGGTATTTTTAAGGAACCCAATTTCGTCGAGGGAGGTGGTGGGTGGCGGCACATACCCCCCTACCCCACCTCTCCCCGCTTTTTCAAAACTCGATTTCTCAAAACCTGATTAGGGGGTATTGGTTTTTATTGTATTATGGACTCCTCTCTCCATAAAGAAGGCGTTGTTGCAAGCACTTTATCCATATCTGTTTTATTGAATATGATATTTGCTCCTGAAATTCAGCATTTTTGAAAAAAGGTGGTGGGTGGCGGCACACAATACCCCACCCCCTAAATTGGGTTCCTAAGAAGTACCATTGTTTTGACTTTTTCCCTAAATTGCGATCTCCTTAAAGATCCCCTTGAGAATCATACAAAAAAGCTAATTGATGTCCTTGACATTTATCAGTTCTCTCAAACAATACGCCATCCCACTTTAGGGTTACTAAAACATCTGAAACTCTGATTGATTGGCTCATGACGAACAATGGGAGAAGTATAGTAAATTCCGGCGTCTATCCTTTATCCACCAGTGATCATTATATTATATACGGTGCCAGAAAAATCGGAGTTCCGACAAAACAGCCACGATTCATTCAAACACGGTTGTTGAAAGGTTTACTAAAGATATTTTCATAAAAGATCTTAAAAAGGTAAATTTGCTGATTATTGGCGCGTCTGAAAATGTAAACACCTCTTGGAAGAATATTTTTGTATCAATCATTGATAAACATGCGCCGAATCGAACAATCCGGAAAAGAAATAAACCTAAACAGTGGACAACGAATAATTTAAAAAAGCAAATGCCTCTACGGGACTCGGTAAAGAGAAAAGCCATAAAATCCGGCTCTCTAGAAGACTGGGGAGACTACAGAACAAAACGCAATTGGGTTAACCAAGAAACAAAACATGCTAAAGCCCAGTATTTCCAAACTTCCCTGTCTCACAGCAGAGATAAACCAAAGAAGACTTAACCAATTCTCAAAAATTTAATCGGCACAAAGTCTGAGAAAACTGAAATTTCCGAAATACTTGAATCATCATCAAGTAGTAAAGTTACTGATTCACATCAGATTGCAAAATTCATTAACACTCACTTTTCGAACAACGGCCCAAAATTGTGTTCGAAACTGCCTGAGTCAACTGTTTTAGCCAAGGCAATACTTAACTTGATACGAAACAACGTTTCAATTTCGACCAGTCCCTTAAGCTGGCATGTGCTTAGAGCTCTAACAAAAGTCGACTAAACTAAGGCAACAGATATTGGTAATATCACAAATAAATTACTTACTGCTCCTCCTACTTTTTCAAAACCTAACTGATATTTTCAATAAATCAATTGATCAAGGAGTTTTTCCAAATGATTTTAAAATCGCGAAAGTCATATCAGTTTATAAATCTGGAGAACGAAATATTGCTAATAATTATCGAACGATATCCATCCTCTCGTGCATTAGTCGAATGTTTGAAAGATTGATTTGTGATCAATTTTATTGTTACCTGATGGAGAATGAAATCATCAATAAGCGACAATCCAGCTTTAGATCTTTGCATTCTACCATGAATGCTCTTCTTGATCTTACGAACGAGTGGTGTTCAATATTGACAGGTGGAATGATAAACGAAGTTATATATCTTGACTTTAGTAAGGCCTTTGATACCGTTGACCTATTGATCACCAAGCTACAGTTTATGGGAGTTAATAAAGATGCGCTTCAGTGGTTTAAGTCATACCTCTCTGGGAGACATAAAAAATGTTTTGTTAACGGCATTGTTTCTGAAGAACAATCTGTAACTTGTGGTGTACCCCAAGGTAGTAAACTTGGACCTCTGCTATTTTTGATTTTCATTAATGATCTCAGCACAAATCTAGAGTTCAGTACAGGCAGAATGTATGCCGATGATACAAACCTAATTTTCACTTCTAATAATTCAAAAGACTTGGAAAGAGAGATGAACAAGGACCTTAAGTATGTTGCCACTTGGCTTGTAGCTAATAAACTGACCCTTAATGTGTTGAAATTGGAATACATGATTGTACGCTCTACTCGGCAACGTAGTGCCATCTCACACAGTGATATCACCTTAGCCTCAAGTGGCATTTCTTTGTCAATGGTCGATAAGACCAAATGTCTTGGTTTGCATATAGATAAGCACTTAACATGGGAAGCCCATGTCCTCTCTTGTTGTGCTAAAGAAAATTAAAAAATGAGTAAACCAAGATATTCTTATTTTGATTTATAAGGCCACTATCGAGCCACATTTTGACTATTGCTCCGCTTACAGGACAGTATAAACTCCGAGCTTGCCTCAAAATTTCAAAAACTGCAAATTAGAGCAGCCGGAATAATCACGGATGCTCCTTATACTAAGTGTTCTGGATGCTCGGATGGCAGACCCTTAAAAACAGACAACTGGAACAAATAGCAACAATGATGTTCAAAATAAGAAATGATTTAGCACCTGCTTGTTTAAAAGATGTTTTCCAAAGTGACGTTGGATAACAAGTATTTGATTTAAGGTGTGGTAGCATGAATTATGCCTTGCCTAAAAATCGTACCGATTATTATAATAACAGCTTTGCATTTACGGGTGCTAAAGTTTGGAATTCACTTCCTTACAACGTAAAAGAGTTGAACTCAATCAGCTCGTTTAAAAATGGGATCAAGGGTATCGACTTGTATCACAAAATAAGAAGCGTTCAGTTTTAGTATGCATGTAAACTATGGATTGAATTATTTTAGCATTTTATAAACCTTTGTAAATAACTAGCACGGCTTACAGGGAGAGCAGAATTTGTACCAAAATGTTTTGAATTTTGATGTAACTACCGTGGATAAATAAAATTATTATTATTATCCATCCATCCATTCATTCATTCAGCAGTCTAATCATCTCTCCTTTCATCGATCGATCGATCCACCCATCGATCCAACCCCCCATCCATCGATCGATCGATCCATCCATCCATCCGTCCGTCCGTCCGTCCGTCCGTCCATCCATCCGCTCGTCCATCCATCCATCCACCCATTGAGTCATCGGTTAATTGAACAATTGGTCGATCGATGCATTCGTCGGTCAATCTACACAGCAACTCATCTTTTCATCGATCCACCAATCCATCGGTTCATCCATCCATCCTTCCATCGATCGATCCATCCTTCCACTAACGAGTCCATCTAACTGCTTTATCTCTAAGGTAATTAAATAATTCATTCTTTTTTTTTGTATTTTACCTTTTGGTAAAGCTGTTTGTGGTGGCTTGGTAGCCAAATCCAAGGGGACAATCCAGTCCCCCAATTACCCAAACTTTTATCCTTCGGGCAAGAAATGTGTCTGGTCTATCAAAGTTCCAAAGGTAGGTCATTTCAGAAACATCTAGAAAGTGTCTCGAGAAGTCATCAAAATCACTGAAAGACGGACGTATGGTTAGCTAGATAACACATCCAAAGACGTAGAATTTAGTTAGATAACACATCCAAAGACGTATGATTACCTAGGTAACACATCCAAAGACGTATGGTTACCTAGGTAACACATCCAAATACAATGCACAAATACGAACAAGATGGCGACTTGTTCATTTACCCACAATTCTTAGGGTATAAAAGCCTAAATGGACAACAATTGATGTAAATGGACAGATTTCTAATGAGATTTTTGTTATAAAAAAGAGAGAAATTTGGTCAATTTTTTTACGTGAACATGACTATCTTAATCTATGAGTGTTTGAAATAGCAGCTTTGTCATCACTTTCCTAATCCATGGACACCCACGCCAACACGAACATTGAATTGACAACGAAAGCAATACTAGTACTAATGTGGGGTTGATGTACAATTTAATAGGGCTACCGAGTTGGTGTTTCGTTTGTGTCCTTCGATATGGAATACCACGAACACTGCCTTTATGATTTCCTCCAAGTTTTTGATGGACCAGATGACAAATCGCCCTCACTTGGACGATTTTGTGGCAAAACACTTCCAGCTGACTTGAATGGAACCAAAAATAAGCTTACAATCAAGTTCATGTCCGACGAATCCATCAACAAACCTGGGTTTTCTCTAAATTTCTTTTCCGGTAAGAAAAGTAAGGAAAACGTTTTAAACTAAGTCTTAGAATGAAGTTCTTAAGATACAAAGATGAAGCTTGCTCAGTTAACTTGCAGGTAAGCACATCTCAAGATTCCTAAGCCTCTCTCCCTCCAACGGAAGGTTCTACCCCCTATCCCTCAGGCCCCTCCTTCACAGCAACCCTTTTGCTCCCCAGCCCTCTCCCCTCCTTCACCCCAGCCCATACTCTTTCAGCTCCCTCCTTCACACGTCCCTCTTACTCCCCAGCCCCTCCCTCACAGCCACTCTCTTACTCCCTCAGTACCCTACTTCATAGCCACCCTCTTACTCCCCCAGCCCCCATCCCTCACAGCCACCTTCTTACTCCCCCAGCTCCCTCCCTCACAGCCACTCTCGTACTCCCTCAGTACCCTCCTTCACAGCCATCCTTTTACTCCCCCAGCCCCCATCCCTCACAGCCACCCTCTTACTCCCCCAGCTCCCTCCCTCACAGCCACTCTCTTACTCCCTCAGTACCCTCCTTCACAGCCACCCTCTTACTCCCCTAGCCCTTCCTTCACATACAACCTTTTAATCCCACAGACTGCTATAAACCTCCTCCTTTACTAGCGCCTCCGCCTTCTCCACTTCTTTTCACTCATTATCCTCGAAAGCCCCCATACTGCTCTAAACCCCCTCTCGTCAGCTCCTTCTCCTTCCCTACCCGTACAATTTTCTTCCCAATACCCCCGAAACCCCTTTCCTTGAGCCTAACTCTTACTTCCTCATACTACTTTAGAATTCTCCTTCTTACCATTTCCTCCTTACTCCCTATCCTCCAGTCTCCCTGGCCCTATATTCGCGTGAACCTCTCCTTTTGAGTGTTCTCTTTCCCCTCCTTTACATGTCCCCACTTTTATCCCCCCGAAACCTTTCTTCGCAGCTCCCCTTTTTACCTCTCATACTGCTCTTCAATCTCTTCACACTTTCTTCCTCTTTAGATTTTTTGCCCCCTGTTCTCCTTAACCCTCTCCTTCGCATATCCCTTCTTATAGTTTTAGTACTGCTTAACCCCCACGTCATTTCCCTAATGTCTAACCCTCCCTCACAACGACTTTTGTTTTTCGCCAATACATAGTCACTGCGCGTTTTATTAAAGCTGTAGTGTTTGGGCTTTGACGCAAAAAGCATTACTAGCTTGTCTAACTTAAAATAAAAACATCACATTCAAGAACTAAGTTTTGATATAGTGAGGGGTTGGCGCAGTGGTAAGATCTCTGCCTACCAATCCCGAGGTCCCCGGTTCGATCCCCGGCCTGGTCGAGGGTTGAATATTTGGGTGACCTTCTTTCCCACTAAAGGCCACTCAGCTTTCTATCCTTCCGGGGTCAGTAAAATGAGTACGAGCATAGATGAACTGCTTTGAAGCGGCTGCCTGAGGCGCCTACATATGCTTTTGGTCCGCTAGAGGTAAACTGATCATTGTAAAGCACCTTGAACATAGTCATATGAAAAGGCACTGTATAAATGCACCGCTGTTCTTTACTTTCAATTAACGTTAATGCTTGTTCCACTCAATTTCTGACGACTGGAATCTAAGGACTAACGGTGTAAACATATTTCATGACTAACTCTAAAGTTTTTTAAATTTATACAAGTAAGTTTGTTTACAGAATTAGACAAAAATGTCAATTCTGTTTTGAGAGATGCAGTGGAGTTCTTTTTTTGTGAGTTTAACGCGAATTGAAATTGAGCGAGAAACATTTTATTGAGCACTAACGTTTTTGGGTTTCGCTATTTCGCTAAATTCGCTTTAACAAATATCCCCGGTAAATCTTAGTTCTTCGCTGCAAATGTATGCGCCAAATGTTGAGAAGGAAGGAAATGAGAGAGAGAATCCGGAAGCTACCATGCTGTTGCAATCAACTTTTGCTTAAAATTGAAAGGCCAAAAGGAAAGTGAGGATTTTTTGAGGTTCAGCCAAAACCGGCACTACGTCCGGACTCGCATACTTAGTTGTTGTTATATCTACAGCTCCAATTCCTGCAGTTTTTGACTTCTGGACAGCGCCAAGCCATTCAAAGGACGTTATTGGTTTTGACCAAACAGAGAAATTGGTAAATTCTAGAAAACTAAATATGTCCAGAAAACTGTCAATTTTTTCCGGAACTGTTAGGCGTGGCAGGTTTGGTAAGTTTATTTCTATCTTACCCATTTGCGAATTTATCTTTTTCTGGTCCTCGATGATGCATGTTTTGATTTTCTAGAGTAAGCTGTGTTGAACCATAAAGATTTTAGATGGTGACTGAACTGATTCAAGACGGTTTTCACAGCGACTGAGAGTAAAGCGACAGCTAAATTAGCCGCTTCGTGTTGTAACGATGCAACAATTAACTTCGGCAAAGGGTTTAGAGCTGCTAAAATGCAAAGTATGATGAACAAACAAAACTGTTTTGACTTAAAGGCTGCGATAAGCCTGAGTTGTAACTGTGTATTAAAGTGCAAGGGGAATCTAAGAAAATCGTAACCCATACGCTTCACTGGGGAAGCTATAAATCTCTCTGTCGCACTGTAAAGCGGCTGGCAAAAAGTACAAGCTCTCATTCAAAGTGTTGTTTCTAACCCGTGGTTTGGGTGGCCCTATTTGAATTAAAGTTTTGAAATAGCTGTTTTGTTATTCCGAGAAACTGAGTAGAGGCTGTTTGAGCAGTATGACAGTTCCCGTATCTCCTGATTCAAGCGAAAAAGCGTTCGTTCAAGGTTTGCCCCATATTCGGCGGCAGAAATTTTCGCCACATTTATGTTTATCAGCCACAAATACATTTACCAGCATTGAAAAATAAATGAGACTTTTCCTATGTTTATTTGTAGATATTTCACTAATGATTATATACCACAATAAAGTTTTGTGCTGTCTTTCGATTATAAACACGGCCGAAAATACCATGCATGGTGAATTGCGTTCGACGAAGGAGAACACGTATTATTCTTACTGTTTCTCGCGGGCTCAATCCTGCGCATGCTGAGTGTCTGCTGGTTGGTCGCTGACTGGCAGATACTATAATTGCCTCGATTCCATTATATTGTGACCGCGGTTACATGGTGATTAATGCGAACCAAGCATGCATATGCATGCGCTCGCGAAACCATTTTCTATGTTTCAAGAAAGACGAATATATGTGAAAAAATATTAGGGAGAAAATAAATCCCTAATTTTGGTGAAATTCTGTTGTGAAACAATTGAGAAAAGAACAATTAATTTAGAAAAAAATCGATAATTGAAGCAGGTGCTGTAAGCTATAAGATCGCGAACACTAAGCCAGTTTGCGTGTTTAAAAATCGATTTTTGTTAACACAATTAATCAATAGTTTTCAATTGCAAGGCAGGCAATGGGAGTTGCACAGGAAGACCTGCCACTAGAGCGGAACATGTCGAACGCACTTCTCTAATCTGTGATTACTTCAAGTTTTAGTTTTATTGGGCACTCACTCAAAACCCAAACACTATGTAATGCAATAAGCTGGCTTTGATTAGTTGGGATAATTAGCACAATTTACTTAACTACTAACAAGCGTTTTAATCGAGTAATGTAACTGGCTGGCGTTATTATTATTATTATTGTTATTGTTTAATATTATTATTATCATCATCATTATTATTATTATTTTTATTATTATAATCAAATTATTATACTATCTGGCGTTTACTTCTTCCTTAAGAGAAGGACGAGTGTCTCCAGAACAACGGTGGTTGTGCGCATTCTTGCCAAAACACGATCGGTGGTTACAGGTGCTCTTGTTACCCTGGTTACGAACTGAACTCAAACAAAAAGGACTGCGAAGGTGGGTAAAAGTTATGTTGCCAAGGAAACGGAGCATTCAAAACATTTAAGATTTATCATATTAAAAGGCAAAGTTTTTCAGAAATATTTCCAGGGCTTTACATTCGTCCTGTAAACTCGAAAATTCTCCTTTTAAGGTCGTTCAATTGAAATAGACTCCGCACCTAGATTCTTGTCAAGCTTTCCTCATTTGTCAATCATTATATGTAAACTGCAAAAATGGAATAAAAAAGGGGTGTGCCCATGTTAACTTTTTAGATATGATTGATACAAATACCCCCTCCAGGTCTATTTTTCTGTTGTTAGCTTGAAATTGAAACTCTAGTTTCCTCATGTGGCCAACCAAGGTAACATCGAGGAGCGTAAAGAAAATAGAAAAAGTTAACTTGAAGAGTTCTTCTGGGTTAGGAGATAATTTTCTTGTGTTTCTCAGCAAAAACATTTTTGTTAAGGAGGCATTTTTGTGTGCTTTTGTTGTTACTATGTTTCCAATACCTTAAAAAACAGTGTATTCTTGCCTACGTTTTTAAAATTTTTCCACACTTGCATCACTCAAATTTTCCCTATTTGTTCTCTTCAAAGAGTCCTGTTGAAATTTGACTGATTGACGAAAAACAAATTGTGGGGTACCCGTGCTTGTTTTGGAGAAACTGGCAAAACATGTGCTTTTTTACCCAATTTCCGAGGGAAGACTGGAACGAGTTAAACAAAAAGCCCCATATATTATAAAGAAAACAACTTTTTTGCATTGTTTTTTCTGATATGACTTGGAGATCTCAACATTCACTACAATATGGCAAAAAGTGTAAACATTTAAAATTTTTTAATATGCGCAGTAAAGGTGCGCAATGAAAACTGGGGAATTACCTTAACGAAAAAAAAAAGCAAACGCCAAGACCTCTTAGTAACAAAGTTCGAATAGCTCAAGCTCGATCCACCTATAATCAAAATCATTGTAGATAAATTTATCTCTTTTACTCAGCTAGTTCACCGAGCTATCTAGATTCTCCTAACATAAGTAAAATAAAAGAGATGTTATCAGTAATGAGAAAATTAAAACTGATCAAAGAAAACCAAATAATGAGTAACAAGAAGGTCAGATAAAAAGCAAAATTATCTAAATTATAAATATTGTTTAAAGAAAAGTACTGGTCGAAACTGGGGGAATTTACAAACACGACATGTAAAATGTTCGGGGAAAAGACAATTCGGTCGCCCCATGGTATAAACTCTCCCCAGATAAAGTGGTCTCTTAAAAGGGTAGCATTAGGGGCGACTGCACTTGCCATCGTTCGTAACCTTCGTCTTGTGGTTTGAAAGTATTGGTTGAAAAGTTAGCGGGTTTTGGGAGCCTTTGTCGATGGCTCATGTTCTAACTTGAAGCTAAGGGCGTAAGTAAGTTAGTGAGTGAGTGAGTAAGTGAGTGAGTGAGTGAGTAAGTAAGTGAGTGAGTGAGTGAGTAAGTGGGTGAGTGAGTTAGTGAGTGAGTGAGTAAGTAAGTGAGTGAGTGAGTGAGTGAGTGGGCGAGTGAGTAAGTGAGTGAGTGAGTGAGTGAGTAAGTGGGTGAGTGAGTAAGTGAGTGAGTGAGTTAGTAAGTGAGTAAGAGAGTGAGTGAGTAAGTGGGTGAGTGAGTGAGTGAGTGAGTAAGTAAGTGAGTGAGTGAGTGAGTAAGTGGGTGAGTGAGTAAGTGAGTGAGTGAGTTAGTATGTGAGTAAGAGAGTGAGTGAGTAAATAAGTAAGTTGCTGTTGTTATTCCACCAGTTGCCTGCGGCGGGACGATCACCCAAACCAACGGCACAATCACTTCGCCAAGTTTCCCTAACAACTACCCTAGCAACAAGCGCTGCTTGTGGAGGATCAATGGACCTAGAGGGAGAAGAATTTCTCTGAAGATGACGGAGTTCCAATTGGAAGGAAATCAGGGAGGAGAGGCGTCTCTGATACCCGTACGTGCAATGCAGTGTGTCCT
>JAOBAT010102101.1:0-15734 GCA_026413305.1 Hydrozoanthus tunicans
GGTAGAGGGGGGGGGGTTAGTGTTTTTCGTTTTTATTTATTGAGGGGAATACAATTTTCAAACACTAGAATTTTTGGAAACCCTCCCCCCCAACGTAATAAACGATCGTTTTTATTGTATCATATCTTAAGAACTTCTTAAAGGCGAAATAAACTGTTACAATTGTTTTAAAACACATCCAGTCAAGCGATGCTGCCAAAACAGACACAATAGGGACCCCCTTGGGCGTTAATGGACTGACCAGGGCCTGGTTGCTCAAAGACCAATAAGCCCTTTAAACCAAGTGTTAAAAGTTTTTAATCGTGTTTCTTGCGATCCGTTAACAGACTTTGCAAGCAAAACAAACCCTTCATTGTAAGGCCACTTGAAAAGTATTCCGGTTTATCCCATGCCTTAAAAAACATAGCCAATCAGAGGCCAGGAGTACCATTGCATAATATGCGGTATGCAAAGGGTAATAATCCACTCAACCTTCCCGTCACGACTTGCTGCATGCACGCACAATAAAATTCAGAAACGGCGGGAAAATTTGTGCGCGCGTCAAAAATAGCGCCAAAACGTTGTTACGCAGTGAGCATTTTTTTCTGACTGTAGTTTTTGCAGCAATCATGGCCGCTGAGGAGCTACCAAAGATTTCCATTTGTTGAGACTTTTTTCTAGGAGCGCGCGTTCACAGCTAGCATATCTTTAATGTTTTATGCATTTTTTGTATTGTTCAAGACATGAAATAAATTAGTCTTCATATACATACTCCCCTAAAGGCTCGTGTGTATATGGAAAATACAAGTGACGCGTGGCATATTCCACGGTATCCCACTCGAAAGCATTGCATGACTAGTATTTATCACATCAGCGCGCACACTAATTTTGGCCAGCACATTGACTATATGACGACTGAAAAAGTCGAGGAATTTTTCCCCTGTTCGAAACAATGAGAAGAATGATAAACAATTCGGTCGGCGACATACTGTAACACTTGAGTCCCACACTTGAGACCGGGGGGGGGTACTCCGGGGTCAAAAGGGTAGGGATGACCGTCGGAAAAGTCCCCAAAATACCCTAAAAATACCAAGGGGTAAAAACTATCCACCCTAAAAAATACCTCTCGGTTTTAAAAGTACCCTAAAAATACCAATTGAAATCTGAAAATTTTCTCTGGGTAGCTAGCGGGTCGGCGTTAAGTCCCGTCGTGTTGCACTGAACGCGATGTGTAGTTAGTAAAGCGCGTAATAGAACGTTCGCTGAAGGACTTTTTTTCTTAACTTCTTGTTCAGTAGGCACGTTTGCTAAAACACGGTACTGCAAGCAGTCCAATAGGCTCTTGGTTTAAAACAGAATTTCTTTTAACAACCCCTTAAAAATACCGTACTAGCAATTTTTACCCTAACTTAAGGTATTTAGAACTACCGGCTTTTGAATATCCGGGCCCTTTGCCCCACGCGGCCACTGAGTAGTTTCGTCCCTTTTAAAAACGTTTTGTACACATGTACAGTCTAATCGCATCGCAAAGTAGATTTTAAAGCTAAAATGACTACCAACGAAAATGATTTTGATTTCCAAGGCTAGTTCGGTTTTTGCGAATTTCAAATATATGCCCAGAACACGGTTGACCTTTTAACCCTATTCTGCAGGCAGCGTTCAAACTTGTATAATTACTCCAGCAATAGAATTGTAGTACCACCGATTTAAAACGATTTAACACTTTTTTAAGTGTTTTCCTTAGGCAATAGACCAGGCTTTCTGTTAACTTTAGTGCAAAGGTTTAGAAAAAAAATCTTACATTTATTTATTACAATTAATGGCAATAAAACTATATATATAAAGATGACAAAATATAGTTAGCCATATGGATAATCTGTAAAGGAGTCCTAGAACCCATATAAAAGAAGGTTTCCATATAGTTGCAGGAGTCGCAGCAGTCGTGAAGAGAAAGTTTTTGCGTGTGCCGCGACTGCTGGCGACTCACCGGTTTCCATAAAATCGCAGCTGTCGCATCTGCCGTGAGTGAATGGTCCAACACATGGTAAACAAACAAACTACTGCAATGGTTTCTAGGATACATTTTGTTGCTGCAGTCGCAACCAAACTTTCGCCCCAGGTTTCCACTAAAATCTTGTGTTGCATCAGTCGCAGCAGTCGCGAAACTCGTGTTGCAGCAGTCGCAGAGATAGAACACGGGCGATTCCTGCGACTGGAGTCGCAGCAGTCTCAACAGTTGCAGCAGTCGCGGACGCCATCGGTTTCCATATAGTCGCAGCAGTCGCAAGGGTCGTAGAAGAACTTTGTTCGCGACTCCTGCCACTGCTGCGACTATATGGAAACCGTGCTTAATATCTAAAATTAGTAAGTATCAAGGTTAAGCCCAAAACATCAATGTCCTAAATTAATCCTTTATTCCTAACCTTTCCTGTTGTTTCAATAAATTATCCCTGACTTTTAATTTAAAAGACACAATATTGGTTCACTTCTAATCTCCCTAGGCAGTTGGTTCCAAGAATCAACTATTCTATTGAAAAAACTGTATTTGAGAACATTTGTTATAAAAGCCTTTTTCTCAGATATAAGCTATTAAAATGCCTAAATGAGTATGAATTTTGGTCAGCAGAACAAAAATCTATAAAAGAACTAGTGTGCAATTTAGAGCCTTAAATAAAAAAGAAACATCATCTGACACTCTGTCATCAAATTTAACTTCATTAAACGAGTATCATAATTGTCCTGAGTTTTAAAAATAAAATACGTCTTTTGATAATCTCTTGAAAAAGATCGTCAAATGCTCGTTTTGCTGATTACTAGAATTGATCCCGTACCCCCTCCCCGTAAGTAGCCGAGTTGTCGCTTCCCATGGGAACACTTAAAACAAAGGCACCGGCGCCTCTAATGGAGAGTTGAACCTTGAGTTGAATACTATTCGTCGTGGAAATGACCTCAGAACAATACAGTCTGTAAGTTTGAATTCTTTAATTATATATTGTCATTTAGGAACTAAAATGGCCGAATCTATGGTTAAATCCCAACGTCTGTGCGCTATATATTCACAGTCCTGGCCAATTCCAAACCCTAACTTGACAGTTGCTAAGACTAATTGCTTTCGCAGGTTTATGCGTCTTTCACGTTAATAGTTAACTGTTATTCATTTTTCTTAACTTTCCTGGTAGTAGCGTTAATTTGTTGTGTTCTTGTTTGCAATTTTCGCAGTGGAAAAAGTCTCAATGCAGACTGGATTCGTGGGAAAGTGAAGCATAATCATGGACCAGCAGCCGATAAGAACAAGGTTTGTTTAATTAAAGAACGATTGATTTCCTTCACTCGAAAGTTCAATTGATTTAATAAATATTCCGTTTTGAAAAGTGTTGTACTGCTAATTAGGTTGTTAGGGCAAAAAGCGCCTGCAGCTACCGCAGCCGGGAGGTTTGCAACGGCTCACGATCGTTGTTTTGGGCGGAAAGTGATGGCGACGAAGACATTTCTGGTAGGTAAACTTAGTTTAATGAATAACTCGGAAGTTTTGTTCAAAACACTTGACACTGCAAACTAATTATTCACTGTTTATTAACTCGCTGAGATTTATTTCGGAACAATATGTTTCACTGCTTGACATTCACACGTTTATTGATTTTTCGATGATATCTTCATCTTCAGAAACAGCGAGGGATTTCAGACTGACGCTCGTAAGTCTTTGGTCTTTTTGTAAAGATTTTAATCTTACAAAGTTTAAGCCATGTTGTAATCCTAAGTTTGTTGTCATGTTTGTCTCAATTAATGCCAAGCTGACCAGATATACCAAAGTTTACTCGCCGTTGTTTGATAAATGTAATTTGTGAAACTAACACATTCCATTCAATATAAACGACTTTCGTGTAATTGTAGATTTCAATTAGTTTCTTTAAAAAATAAATCAAGTCGAGCTGATCCATTAAATTGGGAAGTGTGAGAAAGTAGTTTTTAAAAATTAATTTCTCTCTCTACAGCAACTGTTCAACCGTCTATCGCAACAAGTTCGTGAAGTGAACAACCAGATGAACAGCCATCGACGCTTAAGTTACAAGGTACTCTGTTTATTTTGCCTTTTGTTTTATCTCTAGTTTATTTCTGTTTCGGTTTTTTAATTAATATTTTTCCGTTTTAATTGCGAAATATACAGTCCATTCTTTGTAGCTCCGAAAGATAGTTGCATGAAAGCTAGTCACGGACACGAGACAAAACTTTGTTATTTTATACTCCGTTTTTTTCCTCTTCAGGACTCTGTAAACATTTAATACGATAACTGATGACATATTTTTTGCTTAGAAAAATGGGATCCAAAAAGTGATATTTTGGTGTTACATAAAGTTGAAATTATTTACTGCGGTGACTATAAACTAAACTTCAGTGACGCGTGATCAGGAAAATGGCAGTTTTATTCAGGTTAACAACAGAGAGCTTTTGATTTTCGTTACAAAAGGCCATAGTAACTACATGAAAAGGCAGATTTTTCGTTGCAAATTAGGCGTTGTTTTCATAATTTTCTATTCAATTTCAATTTACGATAATTTATTTAAAACTCAGTCAAAAACAGAGTTTCATTACATAATTACACTTGACTGGAACTCTCTGTATCTCAAATTTTCCGCCAACTCGAAGCAAAACTGATTCTCCCCTTAGCCTTAAACCGCTCATAAATAAATTCACTAGAATTTAACCCCCTAGAACTCGAAATCCTGATAATTTGAAACCCCGATAACTCAAATTTTCCATGGCTATTTGAATTAATACCAGGCGGGTTTGGCTGTACATGTGAACTAGTATTGTATTGATTTAAGTTTTTTCTTTCAAGGTAAGTTTTAACACCATAAAAAAAACATTCTTGAATCTAGCAAACCACAAACTTTTGAAAATAGAAATAAACTTTTCAGGAGAAAGAAAAGCAACCTTATGTTATTATAATCCGGTTACATACCAGTCTTGTTGCATGCATGGTAGCTCATGTAAACAGCTACCTCTCACCACATGCTTTAGCCCCTCCCCACACAAAGAAGAGGAATTGAGTGTGCAATGAGATGCAGCTGTTTTCTCGGGCTATGTGGCATGCCCCACTTGAAAACTTTGAAGTTTGATAGAAAATATACATAGGTTGTCAGCCAAATTGCCTTGATATTTTAGTAAAAGTTAGTAAAAAGTGTACATAGATCTCCAGCCCATTATTCTGCCATTATAATAGATACAAAAACTCTTTAAAATGAGAGTTGTGACAAAAACCCAACCAAACTTGGCCTACCTGCCTCCCCAAAACTGTTTTTTACCTGGGTCAGTACGTAACAAGTCAAGGAATGGGCTCCATTTTTTTTTTCTGTCATATTTTTCCAATGCATGTACAGTACTGGGCTGAACTGTTCAAAAGTCGATTAACCCTAATCCAGGTTAATTACCATGGCAACCAATAGGCTTTGCTAACAGTTAACCCTGGATTAAGGCTAATCATCTCTTGAACAACTCGGTCCTATGGTGTATATTAATGTATGTGTTAATGTAATAATTTAGCTGTATACCCTCTATTAATATTATACTAAATAATTAAGTTCTTATATATATTTTGATGAATACAAAATTGAAGGTATTACTATTAAATGAGAAAGTATGTTTGTTAGAGTTCTGGGCCTGGTTCCTCAAAAACCCAATTAACTTAACCCGAGGTTAACTCTTAAAAAACCTATTGGTTGTCAAGGTAATTAATCCTGGGTTAGCACTAATTGGGTTTTGAGGAATTGGGCCCTGTTTATTGTGGGCTACCCTGGAATTTTTGTAGCATTGACCCGAGTAAAGGTTACATGTAACCTCCAACGAAATTGAAATAGAATATATAATTATTGTTTAGTATATACCAGCAAGGCAACTGATCCTTTTAAGAAAATGAAAGATTTTGAAGAAAAAAAACTTTTACTACTTGAATCACTTAGACATACTTAGCATGGCGAGACTCATACATGAGCAGCCTAACACATATAACAAACATGTTCAGACAGTTCGTCAACTACACAATGTGGTAAAACAGTGAAATTCTTTAGGCTGTTTTAAATTTCCAGTTTTTCAGAGCAAACTTTTTCAGTATCGTGATCCCAAACAGACGCAAAGTGACTAATTCCGTCCACCATTTTGTTTGGGTGTCACTGTCTACTATTCCGGAGGTAAATATTGTTTCATAGCTACTATTTCTAAACCAATCAAATCGTACATTGCTGAGCTGTTATATACTAATTGTTGATAATTTTATCTATTACACATTAATTTTTTGTTTTTGTCATTGTTTCCTTTTTACTTACTTGCTCTGTTTGTCTCTTAGCATCACCTTAATAATGAAGGCATAGCATCTCCTGCCTTACGGCGTAGCCAATTAGCTGCAGCCTTGAGCAAACGAGAAATTCCTGCTACTGAAGCTCCTTTTGAACCAATCAACGACTTTGGAACACCTGTGCTTATACAAAGATCCCAGTCACAGTCCAATAAAACTGACAAGTATGTTTTTTAGTTTGTCTTTTTTGGGGGGGGACACAATTTCAGTGCCAAGAATATTTGAATTATAATTTTTATTTTGAATCTGTAATCTACACAACTTTTTTGACAAAATCTTAATCCATAACATTTATTGGATACAATTTCAGTGCCAAAAACATTTGATCCAGCCACTGAGAGATCTGCAGCTTGGCTGGAATTATATTTTGAATCTGTAATCTACACAACTTTTATGACAAAATCTTAATCCATAACATTTATTGGATCTGCAGATCTGCTGTTCAAACAGCTTGTAAGTTAGCATAAACAACTTTTCAACTCATTTAAATATCTTTTCAGTTAATGAGAACAATTTTTTGTCCCATTTAAAAAATTTTTTTGGTTGTTCGTATCGGTAGTGAAAAGCCTTGAGTGAAAAGCAGAAAGTTGTAATTATATGTTTTCCCATGCTGGGTCACTTATACTTTTTTTACTAAATCTTAGGGTTTATTCTAAAGAGGTCAAATCTTGTGCAGCATCACCTTGTTCATCGTCCCCAGTGGTCACCTTTGTGAAGCATCCATCACAGCCCAGTACAAGGAGTATATCAGAACCTGCCACTCAAAAACAGGGAAGGAATGCCAAAACAGAAAAGGAAATAAAAATAGCTGATGCTGAGGCGAAAGCAGAATGGATTTTAGAGTGTTCAGACTTTGAGGATTTGTTTGAGATTACAGATGCTGATAGTGAAGAGACAAAGCACAGATATCATAACCCTTTCCCACAAACCTGGGTTGATGAAACTGTCGAAGATGTAATATTTAGAGGTTCAAAGAAAAAAGACCTTTACATGCAAAGACTTTTTGAACTTACAAAAGTTGAGGAGGAAACGATTTTATACGAGAGAAGAAAAGACAGAGAAAATGGAAGCCATGTCCAGCTCAAGCAGCATTCAAATCGAAAAAACCAAAGACAAGTTGGTGTGCAAACTGGATTTCCAACATCTAGGGCCATCTCTGCAAAGCTACCACCAAACACCTCTTTGAAATCAAAGTCACAAGTTAAAGTTCGCAGAAGTTATTCCGCTGGCAAATTGGGTAGCTCAACAAATTTTGGTGATGAAACCTCAAGTTATATTCAGACATTAAGAAATAGTGGTTATGAGCTTGGACAATCCTTTGTTCCTGGGTCATTGTTCCCAGAGACAAAAGAAGTAGCTACCCAATTTGATGACCAAACAGCACAAAAACATGGGATGTTCAAATATCACACTTCGTCTTCAACTACACAGATTGGTATGGGACAAAGATCTGGTAAATCACAGTTCTGTCAGACTTGCAAAATGCGAACTTCTTCTTTCAGACACAACTGCTCAAAAAACAACACAACATTGCAGTCTCTTCGAGCACAATATGAACTCAAAGCAACAGAATGCTATGATATTATTGAATTGGCAAAGACAATGGATCCGCCATGTAAAGACCAGTTGAAGAAGGCAAGAATCAAATCCCCAACTGACAAATTGTACCAAAGGGGAACTATTCCTGGAAAAAGTTGTTCTTCTCAGCGCCGAATCTCACTAACCTCTGACAACATGGCTGTTAAAGGTGTGAGTCCTTCCAACAATTTACAACTATCACTAGCAAGATGCAAGTCTGCAAAAAGAACTACTAAGAAAAAATAATTACAAAAAAATTTTAAAAGCCTAAAAAGACAGCAGTTCAGCAAGATTTAAAAAAAATGTAAAGAAACTACCAGTAGATAGTCAATTGAAAACATTAATTTTTGGTTATGAAACAATAAAATATTTTGGAGTATAAGTGCAAAAAATAAATTTCTTGAGAAACAAATTTAATGTTTCCTGCATTTCTTCTAATGTTCTTTCAAGTCTAATGTTGGCTTGCTCGACACTTGGTCTCCCCTAAACACAGCTGTTATGCTGGCCTTCTTATAGCGTATTTCATAACCTTTCCAAGGATGTATGGCTCTTTTTTCAATTAAAAACATCTGCTGAGAAAACAAGTAAAGAACAAAGGTGGTCAATTTTGACTGTTAAAAGTTAAAAGACAAAACAGCTGTTATCTCAACTGTTTACTGAAAGAAATACAACCATTGATCTTTCTTGGAGTTTTCAAGTACTTTAGATATTTCCTGGTAAATTAATAACACTTTCTTTTCCCCAGAGCTGCATTAAATATATTTTCTTTTTCTAGAATTTTTTTCCATATTAATTTTTTGCAGCACATCAACAGAAATGAAGTAACAAAACAACAACTTCTGTGTTTGCACAAGGTTTTAATTTTTGTACAATTTACAAGTTTGCTATCTTACATGTCACTTTCCTTTTTAATACTGAATTGTTTGACGTTCATGGCACTTGAAACCAATACAGCAGGCAATATACTTCTAGTCTTCCATTGTGTTGAAGAAATGTAATAGACATGTACAATGTAGTTTTCAATTGACTAATCATTACTGGGGTTCTCTGCCACATGACATCTCAAATTGTGCATCTGGTCGAGGGCTTTTGTTAAAAATGGGCGAATGGTGTTGATTTCCATTAAAGTTAGATCATCCAGCTGTTAGAAAACAAATGAGAGCATTTAGTAAATGGTGGAACTTTGGTGGAAAGTCTTATTAATATTATACTGGCTATTACCACCTCATGCAACTTCAAAACGGCCACCTTGCATTAAGTGGATACTTCTGACAAAGATATATAAGCTGTGAAGGAAAACACTATAATTTTGAAAAGCGCTAGGGTAAATGGGTTGCAACAAAGTTCTGGACATATAAAACTTTTTAAAGGAAATATGTACAATACCATTATGACAAATATGCAAATTAGAGGACTTGTACTCAGCTAAAAAGTTTGCACAATTTTAAAAAATGGTGTAAAGTGCTTTTCTGACCATTCAGAGCACATAAGTATTCTTTGTTCTACTTGGCTTATCTCAGCAATGTATTTTTTGCACAATTCAACCTTCTAGATTGTAAAAAACTCTCTGACCTCTCTGAATAGCCTCGCAGGGGTGACCACCCTAAGAATTGCATCGAAATCTCAGGAATGACAAGAAAAAAACAAGAATTGGAAGATCGAGACAATTCTGCCAGAGTTCCTCTTAAAAGTGTGGGAGCCAGCTTGCGCTAGGAATGGTGAAATTTTGGGAATCATAACTAGTTAAAAAAAGTTAGGGAGAAGTGGAAGTTTTTTTGGCCTGCTGTGAAAAAGTCAGGATCAGGTTTACAAATTGAAAGTGCTAATGCTGAAACAGCCTATTTAAGGCTGCCACCCCCTGTTAGCCTTAGCAGCTAATATTAATTACACCATGTCAAGACGAAATGAATGCTATCTTGACTGATTTTCCTTACTCAAAATACAAATTAAAGGACTATAAGATAGATTAAAATATAAATTTGTTCTGTGTATACATACTCGAGCATGAACTTCTTGCTGGTTAACCATGAGGTCAATGGATTTTCTCAGCTTGGCAATTCGTAGATCCCAAATATCTTTTATCAACGTGCGAACCTCATCAGCATGTGGAATATCATCAGTTGCACTAAAAGAGAGAATGTATTACTTCAATGGTAAACTTAACATCATTTTTATACAAATTAAAAGAGCTTTCCTAATTTTACAAACACTGAGCCATGAGAAAGTGGTTATTTATCAGTTGGGTTACAATCATGAAGGCATCAGTGTTCCCAGATGAACTGAAAATTAGTAGGCTTTCAGAATTTGCTTTGGTCTTAATAATATATTCATATAGTAATCTAGTTGAAGTTATAAAAAGTGTTTGATAAAATTTGCTCTATTCTCGTTATTAAAGACATCCTTCTTCTCCTGGTTAGGGTGCTCTATATTTGTATTGTATGTAACTCTTTCTAGTCATTTTCACAAAAAAATGTTTTAAAAATTTAGTAATAAAAATTTTTATTGGTTGCAAAACAAAATGAGCTTCAGTTTTGTCCTGTCTTTTTAAAGTTTATGCTGTGGAGTGTTTTTAAGGGTCAAAATTTCCAGTGTAGGCTTTCCTATCCTTTTTACCCCAAAGTATGCCCCCATCACCCTGGAATTATTTTTTCTCTTAAAATACATTTTTTTTAGTAAAAGTGAATCAAGAAAAAGCTAACCTGCTGAGAAGCATGGATGCCACCTCCATGTAATGCTTCGATGGTATCTTGATGAAGTATTCAGCATTTTTCTCCTCTTCCTTTAATTCCTTCAGTTTCTCTGCATGTGTTGTATATATCATGTCATGATCAAGCAGAATGTTGAGTATTTGTTGCTCTCTGGATGGTTTTAAAGATCGACTTTTTAACCATTGTTAAAATAATTATTCAAATTTTTTTTGGCATTCTTCAATACATGAGACACAGGTATGGCAATTCAACTATTTTTGTTCACGCTCTGACATTTGAACAAAACATCCCTGGTCATTTGGAAAGATCTGGCACTACTTTGAAAGACTGCTAACCAAATGAAATGGCTTGTCGGGTTTTTGTTTATATTTCACAAATATCTAAAGCGGTGGCAACGAAGAATGAACTTAAAAGAAGCTGTTGATGAAATTTTTGTATAGGTTTTGAAAGGAGTGAGCTAACTTCTGTTTAATAGGCCTATTTACTGCAAAAGTTGTTTAGATACTTAACCTATGTGAACTTTAGTATTATTACTGAAAAATGCTTATTCCAAGTCAATTTTAGAATTTCACAAGAAATCCAATATGGCTGCCAGTTGGTGGGGTGTTTGGCCCTGGTAGAGAAGGGGTTAAGTGGTCTGAATTTACACACTCATAATAAGCCACTCTTAGGGGAGAAAAAATATTAAATCAGGAACATCATTGTCTGTGCTGCTTGTTATACACAAGAAAACAAATTTTTAACAATCTAATTAAAAAGCAGTTCTTACCTACATCCATCCAATCTGGGGGTTGTATTCGACATTTCCTTCTCTGTTTCAAATTGACAGCCACCCATAAGGGAACATCCACTGGCAGTGAAGCATTAAATGGTCCAATATCACCCTTGAACATTAAATACATGGCATTGAACACATTATTAGATACCCAGGGAGGGGGACAGGTACTCCCTATATTGGGTTGGTAGATATGACCGCTACATTTTTTAGGGGTTAAAATGTCAACCGGTATTTTTTAGGGGTTGTTACAAGAAATCCTGTGTTAACCAAGAGCCTGCTATTTTTAGGTTGAAACATGTGAATCTCTTTGACTGCTTATAGTCCTGTGTTTTAGCAAATATGTGTACTGATAAGAAGTTAAGAAAAAAGTGCTTTGGCAACAACCTATAACGCCTGCACCTTTATTTACTGCACATCACATTCTGCATAACACAGTGGGACTTAGTGCCAACATGCTAGCTATCAAGTTGGTATTTTTCAGGGTAACTTTAAAATCGAAGATATTTTTTAGGATGGAAAATTATCTGGGGACTTTTCCGACATTTATCCCAACCTTTTTAACCCCATGCATCATGGTACTGTTTAGGATTAATATGGAATATACATTCTGTAGTTAACCATTATTCCCTGATGTGGCAGTGACCACAGTAGTATGTACAGTTGAAGTTACATATACAGTTTTACATGTTTACTGCATGCCGTGGCAGTTAGCGGGTTATTCGAGGCTGGTAGGGTAAAATTTCCTTTCTCACCCATACTTTAAAATTTTCTGCATACAGTAATGGCCGCCAACTTCACATTTTCATGCGGTGTATGGTCGCCAAACTCCACATTTTCATTTCGGGAATTAAAAGATATAATCCTTACCCAAACCCTATACCATTACTCCTAACCCTAACAGTGATTTCGAGAATTTTTGGTTGCTCGTATATATGGTTTACCTCCGATATTTTGGTGTCCAAGCAGTAGCTTCGTATGCATAATGAAGTATGGCTGAGTAAGGAAATTTAGCCATATCTTTTACTAGTCACTGACATTGAGGAGGGATAATTGTTTTAGTGTCGACCGAACAGGCCATCAATGGCATTATTGTTTACAAGGGTTCCCTCATCTCTTATTCTTATAAATGGAAAATAACGAAACCACGGAATATTCAAAATAAAGTTTTTACACCGTATCAACATACAGCCGAAACTTATGGCAAACATAATACCTACCTCAATAAGGTAAAATTTGTTTTCTGAAAAATTTGGAAGAATAGTAACTCTTTCTTTTTCTGCTAGGAACTCCACTTCCGATGGATCCATCTGTATTAATAGAGGTAATATGTATAAGAAAATAACGATCTATGTCAAACCAACTAATATTTCTGAGTTCCAATACACACCGTTCCTTTTTCTTGAAGTCAAGTCAGCTGAGATACATAAAAACAAAAAGTTTAGAAACCACTACATGTTTGAAAAGAGCAGTTCATCGACTAGCATCTCTCTGGCCGCCATCTTGAATCTAAGATTTCCCGCGCTTTTGTCAACCAATCACGTTAAAGATTAGAATATAGTCCCAGAATGCCTTGCCGGTCAAAAATCTCAAATTGAACAAAAAATGTCGGAGAAAGAGAAGGTGGCAGAACCGTTCGAACTTTTAGAACAAACGATCGAGCAGTTTGTTGAAACAACTCGCCAGATTGGTATTATAGTTAGTGATGTACAGCCTGGAAGCCAGGGAGTGTTGAACCAGAAAATGTAAGTACGCTTTTTGTTTGATATTGTGATAAACTACAGTACAATATTCAAAGTCAATAAGATAAAGATAAATTTCGAACCAGATTATCACTTATATATATTTAACTACAGTTTTTCAAGTAGCAAGAAGAATGTGCCTTTTATGATCTGCTTCAACTCAATTTTTTTATTCTTTTCTTTGAGGGTTTTCAGCCATGAAAACTAAGTTCAACCAAAATGTGAAAACCAATTTGCCTGAACTGTCCATATCGCCATCGGTTGTTTTACAAATTTTATAAAGCGCACTACCAATTTATAATACAGTAGAATTTGAACCGTAAGTCGATCTGTTGCTTTTGAAAGTAATGAAAATTAACTGTAGGTTATGGGTCAATGTCAACTTTTGCTGAGTTGTTGCAGCCCTTAGAGACTTTGTCAATAAAACAATCTTGTACCTGATGTTGTTTTCCAAAAGTAAAAATTTGTAATATTAATAACAGCTGTCATCAGTAGACAATGCCTATAAAGTTAAACTGATTTGCACCATTACTTAAATTTAAGGAGTTATAGATGTTATAAAGTTTTGTGATTTAGCATAAAAATGTAACAAGAGAACTTATCAGTACTATATTAATTAACAAATCATTATTATAATTTTATTATTTTATATTATATAATTATTGTAAGTTGGTTTTGAATAGACAACTCTGAGTTATAACTATTACAAAATAAAAAAGTTTAAGCTTGGCCATTGTGATGAAAGAAAAAAAATAGCAGTTTTAGACAGAATGTGTTTCATTTTTCAGGTTAGAAAGCAAGCTTAGATGTGTAATGTGTATGTAAGTTTTACTTGCCTAATGTAACCCAAACAATGTAACATTTTCCAACCGGTTGGTAGGAATTTGCCACTTTAAATAAACCCCAATATACGAGAAGCTGTTTTGCTAAACAAAATTAATTTCAACAGGTTCTATGTGCGGGGTTGCATCACATTTTCATGTCGAAAATTATTTGCAAAAAGTTAATCCTATTACCCTTTAATCACTTTAATTGATATATAACATAAACTGTAATTACAAAACAAATAAAAAAATCCACTCTACAAAAGGTTAAATCTTGTACTCTGTAACTTAAACTAAGAAAAATGTGTATCTGTTTCTTGGTCCTTCCGCGAGAGGGGTTAAAATACACAATACATTATAATCCCTTGCAATCCAATAGATGTGAATAAAGTGCTTATAATGAAGGGTAAAAAATATTTTTTGTATTTTGTATGGTTACCAACAACCATTTCTCCTCAATAGAAATTAAGAACCTACATGTACATCAAGGACCTACTTAGCTGAAACTACTAATAACTACCCCAAAATACATGGTTTTGCTAAACCTTGAAAAAAGTAGCAGTAGCTAGGTTCTTACATGTAGATTTTTTACTGTAGTTCTAGGGTTTGTTAATATCTTCTCTTCTTTTTTAGAAGAGAGACAAAACTCTTGTCCTAAAAAAGAAAGCATGTTAATGAACCCTTGGTTTAATGCCAGAGTTTGCAAACTTGAAAAAAGAAACCAATTCCTGCATTCTTTTTCAGCAATATGATGGTTGAAAACATGAGGGAGATTGAAAAATGCAAAGTCAGTGTAGAGGATGTTGAGGTTCCCATTGAAGTATTTGAGTAAGTTTTGTGGTACAATCAAAAAATATATTTTGGCTCTGTCTAGTACTTATATTGTTTTGTGATTTACACCGGGACTGTTTTGCCAAATTTAGCGACGTTTTTTTTCTCATAATCTGGAGCAGTGTTTACTGTACCATAAGTAATTTTGACTCAAATGACCTCAATCAAAACTTTGTTGACACTCAATTTCATAATTCATGTTCTGATAAAATAAGATATAGTCAAAAAAAGTCCAAAAATTTTTGGTGCATGCCAAGGAAGTTGGGATTTTCTTACATGGGTATAAAATTTGACCCCTCCCACCATGTCATATAGATAGTTGAGTGGGGCCACTCAAAGTGGGGTAATCCTAGCATTGCATTCTCACAACTGGGGTCTTACAGTATCTCTGAAAATCAGAAACAGGCTAAAATTCTATCTTCTTCTGTCACTCTTTACTTTGCAAAGTACTAATTAATCAGAAAAAGAACAATAGTTGTATAAGCAATGCTAACAATAAATTAAATAATTATTGTTTTACATGAATTAGCTATATCGATCAAGGAAACAACCCCCAACTTTACACCAAAGACTGCCTGGAAAAAGCTTTGGTAAAGAACGAACAAGTCAAAGGGAAAATTGATGCATACAAGGTACAAGTCATACAGTCATTCAGTTACAGTAGCTGTTGTTTGTGTGCCTGTTATTGTATTCTCATTGTTGTTGTTTGCATAACAGCTGGTGTTTAAAATGCTACTGGCACAATTTTGTCATTGGTACTTTTGTAGCTCTATTTAAGGGCCTTTAACCCCTAAGAGTGCCGAAAGATGAGTTTGTAAATTGTCGCAACTTTATTCCATAGTGTTCCTATGAGAAGTTTGGGAGAGTTTCCTAATTCATCTTCCAGAGTTTTTGGTGGATGATCAAATTTCATATTCTCAGTACTAACCAGCTTGTTTTCTTTTGTTT
>JAOBAT010102112.1:0-15733 GCA_026413305.1 Hydrozoanthus tunicans
TACTGCTACTGCTGCTACTGCTACTGCTACTGTTGCTGCTACTGTTGCTGCTACTGCTGCTGCTACTGCTGCTACTGTTACTACTGCTGCTACTGCTGCTACTGCTACTGCTACTGTTACTGCTGCTGCTACTGTTGCTGCTACTGTTGCTGCTACTGCTGCTACTGCTACTGTTGCTGCTACTGCTGCTGCTACTGCTACTGCTGCTACTGCTACTGTTGCTGCTACTGTTGCTGCTACTGCTGCTGCTACTGCTACTGCTACTGCTGCTACTGCTACTGTTGCTGCTACTGCTGCTGCTACTGCTACTGCTGCTACTGCTACTGCTACTACTACTACTATTACTACTACTACTACTGCTGCTGCTACTGCTACTGCTACTGCTACTGCTGCTGCTACTGCTACTGCTGCTGTTGCTGCTACTGCTACTAATACTACTACTACTACTGCTGTTGCTGCTATTTTTCATCACCGAAACTGCCACATGAAAGCGTGTCTTGCCATGATTAATCGTATTTAAAGTGATTTCTTAAGCCTGGTTATAAATGTTTATAAAAAGCTCGGAAGATTCGAGCCTTAAAGAGTAAGCTTCTAACAACCATCCTAATACTCTCTCATGGCTATTTCTGCTTCAGAACATAATCATAAATCTAACACATGAAAACTTACTGTTCTTGCTGCTGTGCCGCGAAGCTAGAATCTGCAAGAGGAACAAATAGAGAATGACATTTGATCATGTCACTTTATTGTAGTCACGTCACCTAAATTGTGACGCCTAAAAATGTTTGCGTCAATAAATGTGACCATGTCTATAATTTGCAGTCATCGCGTGTCAATTAAATATGCTTGGTTTCAAATCTTCAATTCTTTAAAACAATTTGTGTACTTCTTGCCTCATTTTGCGATCATTTGGGAATTTATAAAGAAGTTGGATTTATAACCCAAAGCATTTACAGTAGGTGTTTCGTTTATCATGTGGCCTCCAGAACGGCAATATACTTGGAATAAAAACACGAAGATAAAATTTCAAAATCAGGATAGACACAGAAACATGGAAAATTGAAAAAGGAAAGGAAGAAGGCAACACAAAAAGTGTGGAGAATACCCCTGTATTGCACGGTAAATAGTGACAGAATCTTACAGCTGATTGGCTCGTGGGACGGATAACGACCAGAGTCTATATCTGTTGCTCCGCCCAAAACTGGACTGCTGTAGCCTGTACTACCATCCGGGACCCATGCCATCGATGTTGGTCTTGTCGAGGATACCGCTGGTCTGCCTGCAGGCTCGGGTAGATTTGGCACTGGCTGAAAAGCGTCCTCAAGAATGGAATGTATATAGAGGCTTCTCTCTGGAGTAAAGTATTCGTTAGGTGTCACCTAATGGTAGAAAGAATAAATTAGTTTGTGATGGAAAATTAACGTTCCGTGAAATTAAGGTGTTGGAGAATAACGCGACTCAGTAGATAAAGTCGAATTTAATCAAAAAGGACTTGCGAATTAAGGGAAAAAAATGGGATAGGGTTTTACAATAACGGAAACTAACGCGATTGAGTTGGTAGTGACAACTGGAACAAATAAATTGAACACTGGGTGCAAAAAATTCAAAACTAAACAAAAATAGGTCATCAGTTTGACGCAACAGAACGCTAAATGTAGGGTAAACTTTTATGGAATCTAGCTATTTCTGGCATTTTTTATTTCTCTACCCCGATAAAATAACACACTTTCTCGGTTCCAAAATTGCGGTTAAATACTGGAAGTTAAGACTGCGGAAAATGACGCTGCACCAAACTAGTACCGTTAAGTTCACGAATCGTGTAAGTTTTTATAAGATATTCGAAACGGAGAGTGAAGCAGAAAAATAAGCAACAGGCATGCGCTAGCTATACTTACTACCTGATGCTGTGCTGGAGGATTTGAGCCCTGAATGAAAGAAAACAAAACTTTGTTTGAACAACCGAAAAGTACAAATATCAAAAAAAAATTTACACGAGCAATTCAGTTCCTTGATAAGTTTACTTGACAATTTATTATTGAATTATTATTGTTAACAAGATTTCCTTTACAATTTTGTTATTGAAAAGGTTTTCTTATTCTTGCAGACGACCAGCAAGTTTTGCTTGACAAGTTTCCGGTTGTTCCTTGGCATCATCATATCCTTGCCACATTTTCCTTGTTGTCCGCCTACACGATCAAATTTCAGACGACATTTTTTCTTTATCAAGGTAAAGCTGTTATGCCAGCTGCTTCACAAGGAAAAAATACCCACTTCCCTCCATCTGCACGAGTAATTTTTCCTTGTCAAGGAAAAAATTCAGGGGCCGGTTGTTCGAAAGCCTATTAACTTTAAACCAGGATTAACTCTTAACAAACCTACTGGTTGTCATGGTAATAAACCCTGGATTAGGCTAATCGGCTTTTGAACAACTTGGCCTGATTCCTCAAAACCTGACTAGTGCTAGTGCTTACCATGACAACCAATAAGTTTTGTTAAGAGTTTACCCTGGGTTAAGTTGATCAGGGTTTTGAGAAACTTGGCCCTGATATAAACGGGGCTTTAAGATAACACAAAATATGTTAGATAAATATGGAACCTTCACAATCAAAGAAATCATTGCTCGTTTCTCTTCAAAAATACCAAATTAGAAAACGATTTAAGAAGTTCTCAATATAATTTTTAAAAAATCCAACAATCCTTTACTCGGTCGCTTCTCGAATAGTGCTTTCGGCGCTCAGTAGACATTCTTCCACTATCCACCTCAATTGAAATAAGGTAAGTGTTAATTATCTAGTTTTCGTTGTCATGGTTACTGTAACATACCCATTGGTTTGCAGCAGGTACGAAAACTCCGGGTATGCCGGGTGGCACGACGTAGGACACAGACGGCGAAGCATTCTCCAGCGGAGGACTCTGTGTTAATACGAGTTTACAACATACTCAGTAAAGTACTAGGAGTTGTGTAGAACGTATGCAACAAGGGTGAGAGTTGTACAGTTTGTAGGTAAGAGAAGGGTAAAAATACAGCTTAGTTAGGTTAAGTACAACAGAGCAGGGTGGAGCTCAGCAGAAAAATGGTAGGGTAGAGTAAATTAGAGTAGAGTAGGGTAGAGTTGAGCAGAGTACTGTAGGGTAGACTAGACTAGAGTAGGGGAAAGTACAGCAGAGTAGGGTAGGGTTGAGCAGAGTGCTGTAGGGTAGAGTGAAGAAGAGCGGAGCAAAGTAAATAAAATTATGACAACCTAAAAAGTTGATAACTTTGATGTTTGAGGAATTTCCTACTTCCAAGTATTTACCTGATCACGTGGTTTCACTTTCACCAGCCTCACGCCTGATTCGTTCTCCAGGTCTTCGCTCTCCATCCAAGTATTGCGCGCTACTTTCTTTCCTGCGCAACCTTTGACGCCCAAGTGACTCTGTGAATATAAACCTTTGTAAGAAAATCTCAATCTCGAATATGTTTCGGTTGGATCATTCTATCTTGGTTATTTAACAAATAGACTACGAGATGTCAACAGTCAACAAGGCGCGAAGCGACGAGTTGCGTAATTAGGTTCATAGGAAACGACAATGAGTAGTCTAAATTTGTTTAGTAAAAACGAACTAGACTTTTCTACTTAAATGAGAGTTTGTGGCGAGCAAACAAATCCAAATATTTTAAAAACGCACTTTTCCATATTGACATGTCAAAGGCGCTGTACAATTATCAGTTGACCCCAAACGAAACGAAGCATAAATAGACGCCTCTGGGAGCCGCTTCAAAGCGGTCCAAGTGTGCTTATGTACTTTTTTACAGACCTCGGAAGTGGAAAACCGAGTAGACTTTAGCGGAAGGGTGCATGACTTTGGCGTAGGTTACATAACCTGATAACCGTTACTGGTGTTACACGTATGTGTAATGTTATATTGTATGTGTTACAGATGTAAAAGTGGTAGAGCATTGAGTACAAATAAATATCTTGTTGTTATTGATGTTGAAAAGAAAGTTACCAAACAATTCAATCCTCAACCAGAACGGGGGTCGAATGGGGGACGTCCGGTTTGGGAGTCAGTTCATAGGATAAAGTATATTTTAACTATATCATGACACTTTCATTTCAATCTCATAGTTTGCTACCGTTTCGAGGAGAACCATCTCGTATAAGCTTTTATAGTTTCAATGGTCCTCCTCGCCACAATACTATGTATTGATTTTCTTTTACCTTCAGTTTACAATATATTATCTGTAATTACTTTGTGGCGAAATAAAACTGAAACTGAAACTGAAGTCAGAAATCTTCCCAATGCGAAAACCCTCAATTTACAAGAGGGTAGACGTTGAGATGAGGCAATTTTAAAAATAGCATGGCTAACTGCTAACAAGTAGCTTTAGAGCGTCTCACCATTTTAATGTCATTCTCTTTTCGTTTTGCCTTCGCCTTATCCCTCTTTTTCAGCTTCTTCCGCTTTTCTTCATCGCTACTGCTGTCGGAAGAATGGCTACTACTCTGGTCAGCAGAACGTGACTTTTTCCAGCGTTCTGCCCGAGACTGTTGTAACAACCTGTGTTTGTGAGAAATGAGGCCCTAGGTCAATATCTCAGTTGAGACTGTCGACATGTATGGGTTACTCCTTCCCCCCACTCCACCCTAATCACCCTAATAAAAATTCCCTTTGGCAATTTATTTATTTATTTTAGCTCCACTACTCTTAGGTAGTCGGAGAACCCAACAGGTTTTACAACCCAATTACTGGACTCCGAGGGCCCCCGCACGAAAGACTGGCACCTTACCAAATAGACTAACCAGGCGGCAGTTGATATTGAAATAAAATAGCCAGCCTAAAAAAAACTCAGTTGAGACTATCGACATATATAATTAGGTTTCCTAGCTCCCTCTCTGCAAATAAAAAAAATAAAAAACAATAAAAAACCACGATGCAACTTAGCACTTTTTGCATTCGAAAAGATCGCGTCGCGCACTGAGTCAAATAAATTTTTCTGTTATCGCATTTTTTGCTACTATTCTTATACGTCTTTACACCCCTTGCTCTTGTCTAGTCCTTATTTTCAATATCCATCTCTTCTTCACCATCTACAAATTCATCCTCGCTTTCCTAATCTTTTACCCATTCTCAAAGTCATTGTGACTGTCAACGTAACTTCATCTTCACCCTCAACCTTCTTCTTCCCCTTATCCTCACCCAAACCCTTACAACACCCTTCTCATCTTAGTATTTTAATTTATGCTTACTCTCACCCTCATCCTAACCTTTACCATCAGTATTAACCTTATCTTTATCCTAACTCTTATACTCAGCATCAACGTCATCACTCTTAGACTGATCCTCTTGCCGATCTTCAGCTTCGCCCTCAACCTTAACCAAACTTCACCCTCGCCCTTTCCCTCATGCTCACCCTCCTTCTCGTCCTTCACCTTCCCCTTACCTCCATCTTCACTTTCAACCTCCTTCTTATCCCCATTCTTATTATTTTTACCCAACTTTCTTTGTCACTCTAGATACTTGTCCTTCCTTTCCCAACTCTAAGCTTCATCTTCACCTTCATCATTGTCTCTTTCGCGATTGTTGTCACATCAACACTCAAAATGATACTCACTGTGCAGTTGCAGTTGGTTCAACTTTCGGGTACTCAAGCACCTTGTGCCATTTGCCAGCATTTTCCTTCTCTCTCTCCTTCTCGCGGATCTCTTGTCGCAGTTTTTCTCTGTGCAACATTTTGTTTCTCCAGCGTTCAATATTATACTGTTCAAAGATCAACATACGGGAAAACATCAACCAGAATTAAAAAATTTAAAACAATTTGTATACAGTCTTAGCAAGGTATTAGGTCCAACACAAAAGTGTTTTAACTAAGTTTGGTTCACTCACTGATTCAAACATTACTTGAAAGTTATCCATTTGAATGGAAACCAAAATGGTGTTGATAGTTTAGAAGTTAACCGGTACCCTAAAACGCATGAAATGAAAAGAGTTACACGAAGGCATCAGGGGCGCCGTCTAACTTCAAAAGTATGCAACCAATTGCCATAAAACTTGGTATGCCTAACACGTGTCACGTGAACTTCCAATTAAGTGTGGTCATGTTGTCACTCTTTGGTTTCCATAAAATCCGTAGCACAGAAACAACACCCCCAAGTGTAAAATTGGTGTTCTTCAAAGGATATCCATTTAGTCGATGAAAATCGGTGTAAAAACCTCGCAATTAATTTATATGGATGTGTGTTTTTGGGATAAAAAACGTGCTATTTAACCGATTGCCGAAAAATTCGACACAACTGTTCTTTGACCCCCCCCTCATGCCTTGTAGGGTTAAAAGCCTTCATTTAGATAAAATGAATCAGGTGTTTCTCATCTGAATGCAGCTCATTAATGTGGTTTATACGTCAGAAACTATGAGTAAATCGCACATGTTTCGCCCTTTCAGATGTACATCACCATGTATTCCCAAGTTAGGTGTTATCCATTCAGGAGTTACTCACCTACAAGTTACCCTTTCAGGTGTATATGTTACTAGGTGTTATTCACCTAGATATCACCCATTCAAGACTTATTCACTTAGATTTAACCAATCAAGATGAGGCTCACCTAGGCGTTACCAATGAATGCGTTATTCACTTAAGTTTTATCAGTTAAGGTGTTATGTCCACCTAAGTAACACCCAGTCAGGTGTTATTTACTCAGGTTTAACCAATTCATAGGTGTTACCTTGAGAGAAATTAGTTCCTCGTCCTCAGTCTCCTTGCTTCTGTTAGCAACCGGAAGTTGCTGCAGCTCAATGGTTTCCATTTTTTGAAACCAGGACTAAACGAAACATTTTATGAAAAAAATGTTTAACTGTAGTTTAATATCGATTAATTTTTAACAGTTTGTATGTCTGCAGTATTAGTGCCCAGCGGTGAGCTTGTCTGACTCGTAACCTAGGTGACTCGTAAAGCGGGTACAGCATGATGTTGTGTCTTTGGGCAAAACACTTTGCTGCGCATGTTCGAGTCGACTGGGCAACTCAATTGAGCACCAGCGTCTGCTGGGGGCGAACCTGCGGTGCTTCGCCAAGGGGGAGTCCAAGACTCCTATCTGCTTAAAGTCCCTATCAAGCTTAAAATTCTTATTTTTAGATTAAAACTGTTGTCATCTGTGAACTCTAAATTCAAATAACCAAAGAAAATTTCCTCGTCTAAGTATGCTTTTTAGTCAAAAAAAGATTGGAATGTAAATTTTGACCGAGCAGGCCGGGGACTGGACGTAGCAGCAGTAAGTTGTGTAGTTTTTGTTTAAAAAATTTCATTTCTGTTAAAAAATGTCATAAAATTGTTATTTCAAACAACTCAAGGGAATAATTCGGTGATTAAAGTTATAACAATGTGACTATTGCACCTAGAATTGAACTTTTTAAAATAAAAGATTGTCTCTGCTTCATGCTTCGTGCTACGTCACATGCCTCCTGCTACGTCAACATTGCAAGCTTCAAGTTTAAAAAATGTAACAGGAACAGCGAGAAAAGGTTTTATTTTCGAAAATTACTATTATTTAAGGGTTCTACTTTTGATCTGGAACTTAAAAACTAGCTTTATAGGGACTTTAACACTATATAGTAAACCGCAGATAAGGAACTTCCTTAATTTCGTAGGCCATTTGTCTCCAGAATGTTTTTAACCACATGCATTTATTCGGTTACTTTAAACAGTGCAGTTTGTTGGTTAGCTCGGCACAACTGATTATTTTCGATATTAAAGAATCTTGTCGAGAGCTTGAGTTTAGATTCGGTTATCACTTCTAGATATCAAAGAGTTATGTTTAATGTTAAAAGGGTTTAGTACAATAAAAAATTTAGTTTCGTTTAAAAGGAAAAAGTTACGTTTTCAGGGTTATATAAATAAAGTTAATCACCGCGAATTATTGTTACTTATTTTTACTCCCAACCAAATTCAGCTTTATTAATAACGTTTCATACAAATGTTTTTTTTATCTTCGATTGACATCCTGAAAACCCAAGTGTTTCTAATAAGAAAATGAAATCAGTTCAGCATTTTTTCATTTTGAAAGGTGTATATAGCTTCTACGGAAGCAAAATCTTTGGCTTGAATAACCAAGGAGATTTTAATAACAGAATCAAAGGAGTTCTTGCATGTGCCTAAGGAAGATAATTTGATTCACTACATCTTGCATTTGGTTCACTATATCTACAAAGAAACAGATAAATACCAGACAGAACAAACAATTATTGATATTCGTGAAATACGAGCTGGCAGTCCTTATTTTTCCTTGTTAGTTCGTCCGAAGGTCTCAAAATCAAGATGGCGGATAAATAAATGCGCGAGAACTGGGAGCAAAAAATCTCCCGTTTTCGCGCCTTTACTTGTCCGTCATCTTGATTTACCGGCTTCGGATGAACCAACGAGGAAAAAATAATAGGGACTGATCGGTCATTTTGCTTTTCTATAAAGACTGTGGGTTATTTCCATCAAGACAATACTCAAATCGAGTACAGCAGTTCCTCTAGTTCTGATCAAACTACATGGTCCTCCTTGTGAATCAGATATGCTAAGTTTTGCGCAAATGGAATCCGGATGACACCATTTGCTGTCAAAATGACAGTATGTTGTGTCAGAACTGGTTGGTATTGGTTTTAAGAACGAGCACAAAGAAAAGCAATCCTTGCTATGTCGAAATACCTGTGTTCCATTAAGATTACAAATCACTTAAATAGTTTGCACCTTCACTTGTTTTATAAAACTTCACCCCTACCCCCTTGAGTAATATTGTCACCATACCTGTGGCACCCCAGAATTCGCAATAACTAACGCCTTCTTGTCTTTTTCATCAACCAAAGGTGCCGTGCTCACAAGTGCAGTTTGTTTAAGAGGGGGGAGTGAGGTGAAGCGGACGGGGAACTCGTCCCGAGGAGAACTAAGGATCATCCTTTCTTCTCTCAGCTGCGTCGAGTTTTCCACTACACCAGCTAAGTATGTGGGCTAGAAAAATTAAAAGTGCACGTGGTTAGGCGTAATTGAGAAAAGTTGCAAATATACCTAAAGCGTTAACATGAAAGGGTTTCTACCGCTTGGCAAAAGCTACCCTGTTAATTGACTCAAGCAGTTTCACTCTCATTTCGCGGTATCTTTCTATGCTTGTTTGATTTTTATTCACTGACCATAGGGTAGAACTTCAAATTCAGTCGAAATGATAAACCAGAGAGATTGAATCGAGGGAAAACAGTCCCATACGAAATGCCGTAAGCCGAGTTTTTTCACTCACTCTTATCTCGAATTTTTGGCCTGTGTGAAGGCACATAACACAAGTGTTTTTTTTTTCATGGCTAGTTTCTTTCCAATTAATGCTTGATTCTTAATTTACCCTTTAATAACTGATTTAGTCAATTGACAGTGGCGCTTAAGGCATGCATGAAATATTTGAATTCATTTTTGCATTAATCCATTTCTGTTAGTTTCACAAGACCCTTTACCCGTTAAACGGCTACATATAATTATTCTCTGTCAGAGTCAATAACTTCAGAGTAAATTTTTCTTAGGGCAAGTCAGTTGCTCGGATGTACCTTCCCATTACTTTGAAACAGTTCGCAATGAAAAATAACATTGAAGCGAGCTGGTTTTATTTTGGAGGGCCTTGGTACCAAGCTTATAGACTGATCGCTTGGTATATGTAACCATACCAACTCCTACACATCCCAGAAAAGTGGGTTATTATTATTGTTTTAAAACTAGCTCGCGTTTGAGACTAAAACAAAATATTAATTTGTAAAATATAGAGTATACGCCTTTTCTAATTTTCTTACAGCTGCTTAAGGAAGTGCATACATAAACACACGTGTCTCCGGTTTCCGTAGTTGACAGAACACTACTCCATCGCGGGTTAGCCCTAAGCAGAATCTGGTACTCATTTAAACAGCTGAGTCGACTGGAACAAGTCAGGTTAAGTGTCTTGCTAAAGCACGCAACACAGTGATCTAGAAATCTTTTAACTCGCGACCCCAAGATTACGGGGTCAAACAAGATAACCGCTCGGCAATTACGACGCCGACAATAGATCTAGATTATTTGTCAACTCGCATAAAGCATGAACAACTATCAAAAGATGAGTTAAAAACGCGCACTCAAGGTGTGATTGGATACAGGGTAAAAATGCGTAAAAACTACAAACCTATACAATTGAAAACATCTCACCTCAATTCTGCCAACGTTTTCTGTTACTTCACGTTTTTCTAACGACTTTTCCTTCCCCTTTTTTAATCGCTTTGAGTCCGTCGTCCGCTTCCGTTTATCACTCGTGCTTGGTCTCCCAACAACGGTCACAAATGGAACGCGTTCGTCAGATGATTTCGGAGAATGGGGCGAAGGTTTTGAGGAGTCGACCATGTCGCCACTGCTGTTAGAACTATTAAGAACGAAACCAGAAATGAATTACAAGACGAAGCTGTGACCGTATAATTTGTGATCTTGATATTTTACTTGGTATCGCAGTCAGTAGCAATAGTCATAACTCAAACATGTACAAAACAAATTGCTACACATAAATTAGATCAAACAAGCCTCCAATAATGTCACTGGCTGTATATAGCCTTACTTAAATTGAAAGTTGAAGTTTGAAGTTATCTAAATTTTTAGTGTGGACGCACATGAGTTTCGGGGGTGAATGCAATTAGCCGAATGATCTGTGACTACTCTGAGAGCTCCAAGATAGCCCATCCTAGTTTAAAGGGGGTCAAAATTAGCCGAATGATCTGGAAGTAATCCAGGAGTACTCCGAAATAGCTCGAGCTAGTGTAAATGAGATCATAGATTGATATCGGATACCTTAATCTTGGTCTTGCTGAGTAAAGATCACGTGGTTTAGGTGGCCCTTCCCTTGTCATGGCTTTTGCTCGGCTCAACTTTTGTTTTCCATCCTAAGTAGATAAAAAATAGAAAAGTTAACCACAACATTCCGTGAACTTACGTCAGTTTGCGACCCCGATGCAAAGTGAGGTTATATACATAACACACTGCCATTATTATCATCATATCACGTCATCGTTACCATGTCAACATCATACGTTTCGTTATTTCTAACGTTACAAGCATCAGTCTTCATCTGTTATCATTAGTATTAGCAATATCCTTGTTACAATTATCATAATCATTAACATCATCATCATCATGAAATCGTTTTCTCACGAACATCATATACTTCATCATCTTTGTCGTTACAAGCATGTCATCATTGTCACTAATGTTAGCAAAACTACTATTATCATCATTATAAGCATTATCGCTATCGTAATCGGTATAATGGTCGTTTTTATCACTAACTTTATCATTATCATCATCATCATCATCATCATTTTCACCTCCTTTGTCATCATCCAGTTATAGAAATCGAACATTCTCAAGTTGAACGAGCGCAACCACGTTCAAAGATCTCTCCCTTTAAGAGGGAATTCGTGGGAACAAGGCCGGAACAAGCGACTAATACCAAATTGAACGACAAGAGCCTCTGCATCTTGTTAAAAACATACATATGAAACTGCATGCTAGTCTTGACAATACTTTATCAAATTTGGTTTTTTTGCTCTGAATTACTTTCAAACCCAAAACAATATTCAGTTTGAAAAAATGCAAAGGAACGGACCATTTAAAATTCAGTTTCCAGGTGATCGAGCTTGCTTTCCTAGTTTATTTTAGACCAGGCCAATTAAATTCTTGGCCTAAACTATTATTACCAAAGCATATTGGCAAGTCATACCGTACATGTTGTTGTTGCATTGTCAAAAAAATACAAGGTATTTTTAGTTCTGTATTACAGAAAAACAATAAATAATTAATAAGTAACTTTTCTCAAATTCTATGTTTACTAAAACTGTGTTATCTCCAATTCGTGTTGGCTAGGAGTTTTGATCCGGCTGTGCTTACTATTTCTGTTGCAAATGTAACCTTTCTTCTGTTCTTTCTCTTTCTTGCCATTAACTTTGCGTACAACAGTAGAAGCAGTAAAAGCACAGCAGCAGCTACTGGCACGACGATGACCAAGACAAGATTTGTCCACTCGTCAGATTTCGGCCGTAATGCAGGCTCGGTAGGTTGAACTTGCTTTTGCACGTAAGGTCGGCGAGAAACCTGCAAATAAAAACAGATTAATGGTCTTTATGCATCTTCGTCTATCGTTCGCGTGAGGTAAGGGCTTGGGTCAAGGATGGATATTTGTCAAAAAATTCTTACAGAGTAGTGATTCGCCCTTGTCAGTCCATCTCCTTTAATGTGGTAATCTCGACAAAAATTTAAAAAATTGTCCAGAAAGCAGATAAACAGAGTTACTGTGTTTTGTATTTCTTGAAATTACTTTAGAAAATACATTGGTCTCTCCGTGACCACCCCTTCCCTCCTTCTGCTCATTTACTTTCAACTTTTCCCTTCTATGTTCATCCCTTCTTCTCTGACAAACTGCTCACCGTTTTCTCAGTCTATACTACCCTCTGCTTTTTCTAACAACTCACCGGCTCCCGTTTCTTGCATCACTCTGACCAGTTCTCACACTCACCACCCCTTCCCCCCCAAAAAATCTTTAAACTTGAAGAGTTTCGCAAGTCGTTACTGCTTTTAATGAAACACAAAACATTTTTAAGTTTGAATGTTTGGACACTAGTACTGCCAGCTTCAGTGGTGCAAGAATTGAGTGTAACACGAAAATAATATATAGAATAAAATTATAATGTAATGCTAATTAGAATGTTTAAAACAGATAAAGAAACTACAAAGATAGTTTAAAGGTTTACTTGCTGAAAATCGGAAATGAGTGAAGGCTTTTCAATTTTAATATGAATGGCCTAGTTCTTTGATATTGAGTTGGAATTCTGGGCTGGGTTGTACAAAAGCTAATTAACTTTACCCCTGGGCTAGGCCAAAATCAAGACATCTTTTTTCTAGAGAAACGCTTAAGATGCTTACTGTTCAGATTTTACACGGAAAATAAACTTGTCAGTTCTATAATTACAACTCAAATCAGTTTCTCTATGACTGGAAACAAGAACTTAGGTTAAAATTGACTAACTCTGGGTTGATGCTAATTGGCCTTTGAACAACTCGGCCCTGTATAGATATAATTTAAGGTGTTGAAACATTCTGTAGTACAACAGAGCGGCATCACGGAGAGCTCTCTAAGTGTTTGCCATTCTTGTTCTTTATATTTTCTTTTTACACTTGTTTCTTGCACCACTGAAGATGACACTAATAGTGTTGAAACAGATTTGTATTTTACAAAATTATTTCTGTCTTGCAGCTTTCAACTTCACTGGTTATTAGCTACCAGTCCCACAGACGCCTCTTACCATATATTCTAGGGTGACAATCATCTCAGCATCGGTTAGTCTATTCATGGTCTCTGCCACCTTGTCAGGGTTGACAATCTCCCCTCCTTGTCTCAATATGTACTTCACCACAACCTTCTCTCCTTCCTGATTAGGACGGCTAATACTTGTGATCTGTTCAATACAAGACATGGCACATTAAAACTGATAGTTATCGTGGTTAGTGCGGTGAGACCCGATTCCGCAAGCTTCGAACTAAGAAAATGCTAAAAAGGTCAGCGAGACTAAATCATATCGTTTGAAAGAGTTTGAACTCGATTACGAGCTTCTTTATCGCGAAGTACAAACTCTTTTTCTTTTATACTTTGTCAATTCGAAATCACCCTTTTGTGATTATCATTTGCACCACCAAAAACCTTTCAAAAAGCAGTAAAATAATACAAGAAAAATAAGTAAAATTAGCTCCAGTAGTTTATTTGAAACGTGATTTTAGGAGAAATGATTATATATGACACAATTCTGATAAGCGTTACTTATTCTCAAAACCTACTGATGTTTAAAGTTTGTTCCTGCGCTTTGATATAAAAAGTATTGTTCTCCTTCCGTTGGATATCATATTTACGGGCATTCGTAAAATTGTATTAATTTCCTTTACGCTTCATGACTTTAAGAGAAATTTAAAGAATTTTTCCCTTTCATTTTTTTATTATAATTAAGACCATTACAAAGTTTAACTCGATTTTTTGAAAATGAAGTCCCAGTGGCTTCGAAACATCGGTTTTTGTTAGGGTAAATCTTCGTTCTAAACACTTTCAAATAGTCTCTGTTAATAAGTATTCTGTTTTTATCATTATCTTTACTATTATAACCATTATTGTTATTAGTTTTACTGTTATCATTACTTCAAATCTTATGTTGGCTGCTATCATCAATGCAAACATTATCATTATTACGCGTATTCAAAGCTTACCTCTGCTACAATACTAAGAGTAGCTCTTCTTACACGTTTCACGCTGTTAAATCTTTGCCTCTTTTTAAATCGTCGAACATAGTTTGACAAATCCTTTTTGAGATCCTCAATATTTCGCTTTTTTCGTGCGGTCGATTGCTTGTTTAGTGCCCTTATATAGGATTTCGCTATATTCTCTTCCAGCTTTTTCTTGAATACTGGTGAGTTAACATTTTCGTTTAAAGGAACGAGAATATCCATTGCAACTAATAATTCTTCATCGATGGTATTCGAGGTCGGTTCAACTGCTGTTGGTTCAACTGACGTTGTCAAGACCGACGTTTGGTCAACTGATGATGGTTCAACAGATATCGTCAGAATCGATATTGGTTTAGCGGATATCGTCAGACCTGATGTTAGTTCAACTGGCGTTGGTTCAACTGATGTTTTCATAACTGAGGTTGAATCAACTGAAGCTAGTCCAACTGATGTTTCCCGAAATAAAGTTGATTCTAGTAACGCTGGTTCAAATGTTGTTTTCAAAATTGAAGTAAACTCCACTGATGTTGGTTCAACAGATATCGTCAGAAATGATGTTGATCCAACTGATGTTGTTAGAACTGATTTGATTGGAACAGATGTTCTTAGAATTGATGAAGGTTCAAACGATAGTTGTAAGTTTGTTGTTGATGGCAGCCCATCTGACTTTTGTTCAAACGACACAGTCAGATTATCAGTGGTTTCAACTGATGCTGTAAGAATAGGAGTAACTTCCAACGATGTTTGAACTGAGCTAAGCCGATCAGCTGACACACTTTGTACCGATATACTACTTGATCGTGAAACTGTTATGATTGGCGAGTTGGACGCCGTTAGAGTAGGAGACACTTGCACTGTTGTTTCAAATGTACTATTCCGATCAGCTGACACAGTTTGTACCGATATACTACTTGATCGTGAAACTGTCACGATTGACGAGTGGGACGCCGTTAGAGTAGGAGACACTTGCACTGTTGTTTGAACTGTACTACTCCGATCACCTGACACAGTTTGTACCGATATACTACTTGATCGTGATACTGTCATGATCGGCAAGTGGGACGCCGTTAGAGTAGGAGACACTTGCACTGTTGTTTTAACTGTACTACTCCGATCAGCTGACACAGTTTGTACCGATGTACTACTTGATCGTGATACTGTCATGATTGGTGAGAACGACGCCGTTAGAGTAGGAGACACTTGCACAGTTGTTTCAACTGTACTACTCCGATCAGCTGACACAGTTTGTACCAATATACTACTTGATCGTGGTACTGTCATGATTGGCGAGTGGGACGCCGTTAGAGTAGGAGACACTTGCACTGTTGTTTCATCTGTACTACTCCGATCACCTGCCACAGTTTGTACCAATATACTACTTGATCGTGATACTGTCATGATTGGCGAGTGGGACGCCGTTAGAGTAGGAGACACTTGCACTGTTGTTT
>JAOBAT010102123.1:4500-15733 GCA_026413305.1 Hydrozoanthus tunicans
CCTGCCTGTTCACAGTACTGCAGTCACGCTAGCCTGCGAACAGGCTCTCCTGCCTGTTCACAGTACTGCAGTCACGCTAGCCTGCGAACAGGCTCTCCTGCCTGTTCACAGTACTGCAGTCACGCCGGCGTTGGTTTTCAACCTTTAATTTGACACATGGGACTGCATAAGGTGTTCCCTTGAATCCCAACGTTAACACAAGTATAAATGAATCTTCATACTATTTTGGAGATATAAGTTAACAAGACTATAGAATGATCACTGGAATTCTGTTGTAAGAAAAACCCTTTACTGATTGACTACGTCACAGCGTCAAGTGTCAAAATTGCGGCGGGTGGGAAATTCAAACCGTGGAAATGATCAGACCAAACTGCTTGGCTTTAGACTTATGTACAGGATGATCAAATTTGAGCTGCTGATATGAACACAGACTTAACAATAGTTTTATTAGGGACTCATTTAATGTTAGATAATGGAGGATATTTTAAAGGAATGTACGAACAGCAGCAAACTAACTTCTAGCTTGTTTTAAAAGAACGTTCGTTGTCAAGAACGTTTTTTGCACAATTTCTACACAGGCGTGTCGAGCATCAAGCGGGGATTGGCAGTTACTGGGTCTAAGGACTGCTCCATTAGAACCTGGTCTTTGGATGAAGGTCTGTTGTACTGTATAACCCTGTTAACACGAACTTCATTAGAAATTGAAAATTAGTCGAGTTAACGGGGATCAAGGTCTGGGGAAATTGATAGGATTTGTTCGAAAAGCCGGGAGTTTGAGTTATCCGAGTTTGAGTTAAGGGGTTCGACTGTTTTTGTTAGACATTGTTTAGCAAAGTCACTTCTTTGCCCGAATAAACCTTATATAGGCTTTAAGTTGATTTGAATAGAATCGAACAAATTCTTTAATTTTAGACAGGAAATGTCAAAAGCAAAATGCCTCGTCTGACTTGGTATATTTGAAATTCCAAAATGTAAATTATGTTAAATTGAGAGGAAAAATTAAATAAAATTTAATGATCGCTTGCTCGTTAATAGCTAGTCGACATGATTACGGGGTTGTCGTAAAAACAAATTCAAACTTATATAAAGTATCAGGGGTCCGTTGTCTAGCTAGATTAGCTTTGTGGTTACTCTAAAGGCAACTGATACTTCACTTTTAACTATAATTCTGATAATTGTCGTCTTTTTTCCTTTTGTAATCGAACAAGCTGCGCGAGGCTCAAACTAATAAGGCTCAAAGGCATTAAAAAAGCGATCGAGCTCACGAGTCGTAAAGTTACGAGTCGCACTCAAAGCCATTGTAATTGTGCTCCACGCTTCTCAGTTGGGGCGGATAACCGGTTTTATGTGAGTGGCTTGAGTGCGACTCGTAACTTTACGACTCCTGAGCTCGATCGCTGTATAGACTGTAGTGCCTTTGAGCCTCGCGCGGCTTGTTCCAGTCCACAATGCCCGAAGAAGTAAGTGCAAGCTGCAGAAAATATGAGATAAAACCGGCACCTTAGGCCACTATATACTAGACCTTAGAGGATACTACAGCACTTTATTGTGATAGTTTTACGATAGAATTGTTATACGGTTCTTAAACTTATGGTATAGACACTTTGTTACGTTGGGCATGGCCATTTCATTGTATGCCAAAGGTTACTTTGAATTTACAGGTTTGTTTAGTATAAATTTTAAGGGCTTTAGCAAGATGTAACAGCTTAGCATCATGCCAACATAAAAGAAGTTACTACTACTACGATCAAAAAGGGGTCATCTTCAGCTTGACAACTACTGAGTAGTTTTTATGACTGAAATGGTAATCTTGTTAAGAAATGCTATCATAATTGTTTTTGTGAGGAGAATCTAACTTGCTGTCGTGGTTACAATAACAAATACCATGGGTTGGTATAGAATATACCGAAAGGTCAAATCGGCTTGCTGTAACCGTGTTGTTGGAATTCAATAAAATACAACTTGGAAACGAAAGTTTTGAAAAGAAATGTTAATAAAATGTTCATTTTCTTTTTTCTTTGTTTTGAGTGTAGGAAGCGAAGCCTCTAAAAACTCATATTTGAATACTTGTTCCGAAACACTATTGTTTTGTCCTTTTCATATTTTGAATTGATTATGTTTTCTGGCTCATTAGTTCCAGCATGGTATTAAAGCGTTGAGTAAACAGATAAACTAGTATCTAAACAACCCAAGCTGGAGAAAGAACAAGGAAGATTCTCTTTTAGCTCTGTACCTTGTAGGGCTTTTCGGATATCTAACGCAAGGATGTTTTGATTGTATTTATAATTACTTAAGAAACGAAGTGCCCTGCTGTGGGAAATACGTCTCTTGTTTCAAAGCACAAGTGTTTACGCATGGCGTCAGTTGAAATTTCCGATGCGTTAAAATTCCGCCGGGATAGTTGCAAAAATACACAGGTAATAGGTGTTGGGTTAGATACTTGTTTTGTTTTTGAACTTGTATTTTCATTGTACTTTTATCATTTCCACTGGAACAAGAAATCAGATGCGAAACATGTGAAACTTACTCAAGGTTTTGAGTGTCGTAGTTCTTACACACTTGATGTTTTCTGCTTTAGGTCAGATGAAGAGCTCAATATATGCCTACTCGCCTGTCGAGTGTTTGGATTACGACCAGGGGTTGATTGCGTCTGGCTCAGGTTTGTATCGTATACCAGACTTTTTTCCTTGGTCTGACCTTTGCCTTACTCGAACAGTGGGAAGCTGAGCACGTGTTGAGCTTGTGACTTTTAATAAACTATCTATTAGTTTATCTGGGTTTGTTTCGACAAAGCAGTTATAAGTTGGTTTAATGTTTTTGGCCTAAGAAATACAACAATATTGCATTGCCATAGAAAGCTATGATAAAGGTTTCAAACAAATAACTCAGATAGAATAGTTATGTTGATAATAGACAGGATTTCGCAGTATTTTCCCAAAGCTGAAAACCTTTCGCATGTTTGTTACGTAATACTTAACTGTCCGGAAATTACAGAAAAGTTCGTCTTTGTCCGTGCACATTTTGTAGAAAAGTATTAAAAATAGTTAGGTCAGGTCTACCTCCAGCTCACAAACATCATTATGTATTCCCCGATATGATTTTGATCAAAAGCCGGAATAATCGGCTTCTCATTTTTTTCTTTCGTGCAATTAAAACATGCGTTACATGTTTTGTCACGCTCGAAGCCATCATAATTGAAGTATGTGACCGTATTCGAAACTCCCAAAGCCCAGATATTTATAAGCGACATTCGTTGTCACGGAATAATCGGCTCCTTTTTTTTTCTTTCGTGCAATTAAAACATGCGTTACATGTTTTGTCACTCTCGAAACCATCATGGTTGAAGTATGTGACCGTATTCGAAACTCCCAAAGCCCAGATATTTATAAGCGACATTCGTTGTCACGGAATAATCGGCTTCTTTTTTTTTCTTTCGTGCAATTAAAACATGCGTTACATGTTTTGTCACACTCAAAGCCATCATGGTTGAAGTATGTGACGGTATTCGAAACTCCCAAAGCCCAGATATTTATAAGCGACATTCGTTGTCACGGAATAATCGGCTTCTTTTTTTTCTTTCGTGCAATTAAAACATGCGTTACATGTTTTGTCACGCTCGAAGCCATCATATAATAATTGAAGTATGTGACGGTATTCGAAACTCCCAAAGCTCTGATAATTTACTTAAAAGCGACATTCATTGTCACGAAAATCTTGTAACATATTCATTAATTCAAAAACAAACTTTGTTTGCCCTTGATCTCTTTTTACTCAAAATTGGAAGTACTGTACAAGAATGAGGAAGCAGTTGATGAAGCATCGTTTCTGTTTAAAGAGACTCTTGGTGACACGATTCGGCAGTATAGCTGTCTTCATAGTTTTATTCTTTTCTCGCTTGGGTCGGCAACGAAACGTACTGCCGTTCCTTATAGCTATTTGCTTTGATAAGTTTGTCCCTCTGTAGTTATCGGTTTCTCCGGTCCAAAAACCCGCTTTATCGTAGTTACTTGTTCCTCATTGCTTGGTACTGGATTTCCTCATCTATCTCTTCAGACCCGGTCGATCTAAACTGATAGCAGCGATATTCTTCTTGGTTATTTCTGTATTTGTGTCGTCCTTCCGGATCTTTGTTCAGCGACTCGCTCGGTTAGTACTAGTGCTGGGTAGTTTCTGCTACATGCAGTTTTTGACATATTTACTGCCTTAATAACCAAACGATTCCTCAACTTAGCACTACGTTAGTTTGAAAAAAATAGGTTGCGTAGCTGATGAATGGTCAATAATCGTGAACGAACCAGGCCATGCGGTAATAACTATTCTGTTTATATTAAAACTAAAAGGCAAGGTAAATTTTTTTTTAAAAAGTTCTCGAACGTTTTCGGTTAAAAAACCATCTTCAGGGAATAAGGTTTCCGCCTGTCGTTGTTAATTTAAAAGTTCTAAGTTATTCCCATTGGGAAAAGAAAAATTGGATGGCTTGTGGTTTGTTTGTTTAAGTCTGGTTTGAGGACAGCAATTAGTAAAGCCTCGAGAATATTTCTCTTTGTAGTTGGTTGGCTGTTTAAAAGTACTTTCCAGGAGAAGGTATGTGTTTCATTGTTGAACTTTAGATGCCTCGCTGGCTCGGTTTGATAAATAGGATTGCCATGTTCATTCGTGCGTGTTTTAAGATTTCGTTTCGTTTTTCCTTGTAATGGAAATTAAAATTTCAAAAGAGTGGCTACCCAAAGAAATTTATTGAAAAAACCATAGACTCTTTTCAAACTCCAAAAGATGAACTTCTAATCCCTAATTTTATGTTTGAAGAGCGAAAGACAGTTTTTATTAAACTCCCCTTCTACAAGCGAAACGAAAAATCAAATAACTTACTTAGAACTTTTAAATTACCAACGACAGGCGGAAATCTTATTCCCTGAAGATGTTTTTTTTTAACCGAAAACGTTTGGAAACTTTTTAAAAGATTTTACCTCGCCTTTAATATACTTTAATATCTTTTAATAGCGTTTTATGTCTAACTTAACTATTCTGTTTATATTGCTGGGAATCCTAAAGGCCATAGCATTACATAAATAGCAATAAATAGAACACTCATTACCTAAGAATAAACAAAGAAACAATGTAATAGAAAATGAAAGTAAAACTTAAGTTAAACTCGAGACACTAGATTCCATCTCGACTGAGTGTTGTGTTGCGGTTGAGAAGAAAATAGAAAAAAAACATTAACAGTCTCTTAACGTTTGCATTTTTCTTAAGAGGGTGGAAAGGTGGAGCTGTGGAATCTGGAGACTGGGGACAACGTACGGTCCATCTTGGCTGATGAGGACCAAGTAATGTCGATCAAGGTTCGTTCCTGACTTTTACTGAACAGATGGTGCGAGACAGCTTCGGCCTTTAGTTTCTTTCAACACTCTCAGTCAAAATTACTCTAGGTGACTGGCTACGCTAGTTGTAAACCTTCACTCACTTTCAGTAACATTACAGTCAACTCCCTATAACTCGAAAGTTTTTTAGTTGCTTTTTAATAAGATTCGAGTTATTGGGGTTGGACTGTAAGTTTTTAAGATAAGTACTTGTAGTGTATATAAATTGTGGTTCAACCTTGTCCTTGGTTAAGAGTTGATTTTTATTTCCCTTTGTTTCAAACTCATCATACATTACCATATCCGAAAACACAGGAAAACAGAATTTAAACCAAGGATAAAAATGAATCACAACATGTATTTACCTTAGCTTGTTTAAAGGCAAGCAACTTGACGACGTCACTCTTACTATACTATAAGGTGAGCAAGCTTTTGGCTCGTAACAAATCATAATGGCAGAGAAGAACAAATTCTAATATCAATCATACTTCAGTTTTTTTCAGTTAACGGTTATTTGTATTGAAAATGATGTTATTTTAATCATAGTACTAGTACTAATTAGTTTTGCCCTATGGACAGTTTCGGCAGGGTTGCTTGGTAAGCGGGTCCGCCTCAGGCGTTGTTAAGGTGTGGGATGTACGGGATGGCTCATTACATCCGGTTATGACGTCAGAAGGTCATTTTAAGCGATTAGCGGATGAGGCTAATGTCAAGAGCAGACCTATCCGTTGCCTAGCAGCGAGAGATGACGTGGTTTACTGGGGAGATGATGGCGTCAACGTTAAAGTTCTAGACCTTAAACTTGGTACGTCTCCAATTTGGATTAAATCGTTAATGAATAGTATGATAATATTAGAGAAGATAAATAATAACAAGATAGTTTTACCATTCGCACCGATTTCTAGATCTCCTTATATCAATTTAACAGAAATTATTTTTGTACTCTTGAGAACATGAAAAGTGATTGCAAAAACTATTTTTGGCCAAAATCGAAACGCTCGTATATTTTCGAAAGCAGGCAGGGAAATTTACCAACGCATCACTTCGCTGCTCAGCTAGGTGGAATTGTTTTCAGTTTGATGTGAACGTTACGATCTTGTTGTTAACTGAAGCAGTGCATGGGTCGTAAAATAACCACTGGTTTCCGTGTTTGGTTTTGAAGGTAAGATCCGTAAACTGCGAAACCATGTAACGGACTTCGGGTCTACCACTGCCATGGCAACGACTCCGTCAGTGTTCGTAAGTGCTGGGTACGACATTGATCGTGGAAACGGATACGTGAATGGTAAGTAAAGTCGTTCGTTTTCACTATATGAAAGATCCTGAAAAGACGTAGCCAAATCTTAATTTAATACAAAAGCTTTCGTAGAGATATTGTGTCTATCGCCTACTCACTCACTGAAACACATTATTAACATTTACAAACCCCATGAAAAACCTGGTTTTAACATTCGAAAATTGTTTCAAAGTGAGATGGTAAATAGCCAAGAAGGCGTCTAGCGCTGAGTTTGCTATGAATCATCTCATATCCTGCAAGTGCGAATGGAATAATTGATAATTGTTTTGTCAGATTTCTTAAAACCTTTTAGAACTTGAAAATGGCAGCTAAAATTTATCCAGAACCAAATTTTAGCTTTGCTACATTACACAGTCAGTTTCCAAATAATTATGCATGGTCGGTGTGTTGAGCTGATAACCGTGGTTGAGTGAACCAATCAAAACGCTGGAAACGCGATATTCATTATTCTCCTTTTTTTTCGGAAAGGCTTCCATAAAAAGACGTTGAAATGTTAAGGGTAGGTCGGGAGGGAAAAGCCCTAAGAAATTGTACTAGATCCCTTGTGATTTATAAGGTTTGTTGCTGTAGTCCGTAGTATCCCGGATGAAGAGTACCTTGCTACCCTTGATGATGAGAGCACGGGTTGCGTCACATGCATGGCATGTACAGAAGGCGACATAGATGGGGTGACATTCTGTCGGTGGTGCACCGCGGGAAATGAACTCAAGGTTTGGGACAAGTTGCCGTTTGGAAAGATGAAAAAGCGGAGCAGGTGAGACGTACTGTTCGGCTCTTCTGGGACCATAAATCCTCCTTTGATTTAAGCTCCTCGTTTTATTAAAAGGCGCTTTAGAAGAGTTTTTTCGATGCTGTTTTTCTGAGGCTCGAAACAAATAAAAACTGTTAATATTCAGTGATACATAAGTTTGGTTTTATTCCTTGACATGTTGTGCCTAGGAAGAGTATGAAAAGAACTTTGTGTTTATTGTAGTAATTATAATTGAAGTATTGGAGTGAAGGGTCTCTCGTATGCAATATGCAGGCACAAAGGTATAGCCTAGCAGGAAAAAAACACAAAGTTAGTAATTTGAGTAAAGATGACAAGAGACTCCTGCATACAACTATGATCTTGTGGGATTGAGTTTTTGATAACTTGTTTTTGTTTATTTTTATGCCAAGAGCTTACGGGGGAAATCTATTCAGATTCTAGTTGAAAACTGACGTTTGTGTCAAAGTTGAGTAATAGCTAATCAGAGTTGTTTAGCAGCTTTTACTTATGAGCCAGTCATTGCAAACAAGGCAGTAGTGCAATTTTCCTATATTTCATTATGTGCAAGATGGAATGGCTGCCAAAACTAACCTTATTTATCGTCGTTACGCTGGGAGTGGTTGCAAGAGAGGGATTTACTACATTTTATTTTAAGAGCGTAGCTCGAATGACTAGAACTTTGTTTTTCTTGTAAGTGTATGTATCGGAATCATGGAACTTGGTATATAAGAAAGTTTCTTGAAAAAGAAGAAAATTACCCTTATTTCATTAAAATAACTCTGGGTTGCCGAGATCTTTACGTTTTTCAAATATGCAGATTACCAAAGTTGTGACGTCATCGTCGGGAATCCAATTTGATAATTTATCAAACAATAAACTATTGAAATATCAAGCCAGTGATCCTGAAACTTTGCACACTTGTTTATCGAGAGCACAAGCACATTTTACAAAGATAACATAATTCTTATCAAAAACCTTTCTTACAGTCTAAGTTCCATGATTCCAATATAAACTCTACTGTCTAAAAAATGTTTATTCGCATTTTTCCAGGTCAGAAATAGAAGATAACGGTTTCATTACAACCAAGCATATTCGACGGTACAGCTTACCAGAGCACAGCGATACAGACAGCAGTGATGATGACACCGATGTTCCAAATGATCATGACAGTGATGATGATGAAGAGCTGGAGGTTGAACAGAACAGTGGGTCATGGTGTGTAATCTCTTGACCTTTTATCGTATCCTCCAAGATCGGTGATAAAAGCATGTGGCGATGACAATGCAAGCCGGTGATGATGATGTTGCTGCCTATGATGAAGAGGATGATGGTAACGAAGTTTGTGGTACAGAAGTGAAGTGTGGAATGGAAGTCAACTATAAATCATGCTTTTGCATCTTCTGTCTCCTTATAAATTCTTGCAAGGTTATAGAACGATGACAGTGAAGTCATGATTACGAATATCAGCTTCAATTATCTTTAGCGATACCTTCGGATCTAATATCAGAAATGAACCTTAGAATTGTAGCAAAATAGTTAGTGTCACTAAAAACAAGCAACTACTTATTATCCTCAACCTAAAGACGCTGACTACATTTTAGTTGGCATAGTATATAATCAAAAATTTAGAAAGCAGGCTACAAAATCCCGAAAGGGTGGAGTCAGGGAGTTCAACTGGTGTATCATTCCGTTGTAACTTGGGCCCAGAAGGTTGGAACTCGACGTGTCCAAGATTCGTTTTTTGCTTATTAAACCAGCTGAACACGGCTCTGTTCACACAACCATGGTGGTGAACAATACAAGCGACGACGAGGTTATGCGGTCTGACGTGTAGATTTATTCGTGGCTATAGGTGTTCTACAATTTCATACCGCGTTTGATAATATAAGCCAAAGGTTGGGGGTCTTACTTGGCACAAATGTTTTGGTAAACTAACCTTACCTAAGACGGTGCTTTTCAAAAAGGATGAAAATTATGCCAAAGAAGGCGATGGTTAGGGGTGTGGTGACGGTACCGGTGGCTATTAAAGTTGTTAAGATTAAGATAATAATGTAGGAAGAGGATAAGGGTAATGATGGAAATGATTATGATGATTTTGAAGATGATTACAATGATTATTGGGATGGTTGTGATGATGTTGAATTTTAGAGTAATGATGGAAGTGGTTATGATGATGTTGAAATGGATAATAGTAATGATCGGGACGGTTGTGATGATATTGAAGAGGATTACAATGATTATTGGGATGGTTGTGATGATGTTGAAGTTTAGAGTAATGATGGATATGGCTATGATGATGTTGAAATGGATAATAGTAAATGATGGGGATGGTTGTGATGATGTTGAAGAGCATTACAATATTTATTGGGATGGTTGTGATGATGTCGAAGTTGATAATTGTAATGGTGAAGAAAATTGTAATGATGGCTTCAGGTGCTTTGTAACCTGTTTACAAAGAAAATGAGCAATGTTTCAAGCAACTTGTTTTTAATTCACTTTGAAATAAGTTATTTTACAAACAGTGGTCAGCTCTAAACACATTAACAAAGGATTTGCTTTCAATTTTATTATGTGCTCAATTTTCAGTGAAAATTAACTTCGCAATTTGAATTGCATCATTTACGAATCTGAAAGAAGTCAAATCGGCTGTTTGTATATGAATAAGACTTTTTGACCTCGAGGTCTGGCGCTTGTTCGATACGGGCGCTTATTCGATGCTGGGCGCTTGTTCATTTCTAGCAAGTTTCATCAGGCATTAAGTTTATTTTGAAACTAAAGGCAAAAAAAGTGAAAATGAAATGAATATTTTAACTATTCTTTTAAAAATTATAAGTAAATAAGATGAACTATAGCAACTCCCCTCAACTCCTGACAGCATAAATCTGCAGGTCATCTAGAGCTTGGTGAATGGATTCCAGGTGATTTAAATATGCACAACAATCTCTTCTTTCCTTCAGTAAACACAATGTAAATATATAAGAGTTTAAGTCAATTAAAATTAATAGAGCGTACGGTTAACCAGCTGTCAAAATATAAAGGCTGTAGTCATAACACAAAAAAAAACAAGTTAATTTACTAATTTATGCATTTTAATTTTTTGGGGTATTTTGTTGGGCGCTTATTTGGTATTTTACCTCGAAGATAAGCACCTTTTAGAAGATAGATGCTAATTTAACAATTTTTTTTTGAGGGTGGGCGTTAATCGAAGATTGGCACTTAATATTTTTCCTGGACACTCGACGATTGGCGCTTATATATTCATATTTTTACCTGAGGTTTACCGTGGCATTTTGCGGTAATTGATGTTATTAGTAATCGAAATAGCAATCTATATAAGTAAGTCACATTAACTAGCAATAAAACCCTTACCTTTGTTAAAACAGTTCATATGTTTGAATATCATTGATTTATTCACTCTGAGTGATGAGTTGATTATGATCAATTAAGTCTTATAAGCAAGTATTTAACCCCTTCCAGAGGCTGACATTTAGGATAGTATCCGGTATAGGTGAAGCTACGAAAAAATATATCGCTCCAGCCTTGTCAAACTCAAAAATCAAAGATTTCGTTCAAAACTTTTTATTTCGTAAATTATTTGCGATCACGTTAAACATTTTTCACTCTTTGGCCAATACTCCTTAATTTCACTTAGGAGAGAAAGTGCCACAATTAACTTCCGATGCAGTTCTATGCACAGCACTATGGTTGCGTTCTTTTCGCGTTGGTGCCGGTAGGCTATACTAGAAACTGTGTGTTGAATTTTGATTTCGGCCGTTATTATGGATTTAAGTGCACGGTTTTCACAAGTGAAAACTGAAACGAACA
>JAOBAT010102134.1:0-15733 GCA_026413305.1 Hydrozoanthus tunicans
AGAGTAGCTGAGTGTGTACTGTAATTTTGATTAGGATGTGTTTTAACGGATTAAGTCGAAATATTTTAGCGCTTTTACATCAACATTGTAAATGAGCTGTATTTGATAATATAATAAAGGGATTATTTTAATTAAAAAAATTATTATTATTTTATTATTACTATTATCATTATTATTATTATCATTATCATTAATGACGTTAAACCGTAAGTCTCAGCTGGCAGATCCCCAAGGTGACCTTGAGTCCTATTACTTGCTCTCCTGTGACAATCCTGAGTCAAAAATCTTACAAAAACAAAATTTAGGTTCCTCGCTTATCGACTTTCTGAACAGCAAGCAATGATCTAACTGATGCATCACGGAGCTACAAAATGCTCCAGTTTAGAAAACGCGAGTTGTTAAAATTCGAGTTTCAAAGAACAAATAAACCTTTGTTGAAGCGGTTGAATAAGTTTACAAAGTTATGCGCGTGAAACTTAAAAAGCTCGTCATAAAGTGATTTCAATGTTGTTGCGGTGATTTCATTAGTGTCCAGGCCTGGGATGTTCAAGCGCCGGTCAACTTAAACCCTGCATGGGTTATGCCAAGATACAAGCAGTAACTGCTTTTCTAAGGAAAAGGACGTATGTGAGGCAGACTTTAATGCATTTAAGGAAAAGAGCAACATTTTTTAAACAAAACATGTTTTGGTCATGTCTCTGACCATCTTCAGCTGTGACTGGAACTAAAATTTACATATATAATGTTTATAAAGAGATAGCTACTAGCCTTGCGGCGCAAGCCCAAGCATAAATTTTTTTGGACTCTGGACTCATCAAAGGTTTGTTTCTTGCTCGATCGAAGTGACCGAAAGTAGGCTCGATTGTGGTGATTGAGACAAAAAAATTTAAAATGTTGGGAAACAAACTGATTCTTACGCTCAAATCTTACAAACGCACCCTGTGTTGGCGGTTGACCGACACCAAAAGATGGTCATGAGCGTACATGAACGGCTCGTTTCGCTGACTCAAGAAAATGTCGAAGCAAACAAATGAAATATTAAATGAGAAACTCGCGTAGCGACTAAATGAACTTGACTAGATGGAAATCCAAAAACTCGAGTTCAAGTAACAAGTGATCAAATCAACTCGCGTTTTTGGATTTTGCGGAAGAAGGGATTCTATGACAAAAAAGCAAGTGTCTTTTATATATTCATATAACAACTTTAAATTAATCAAAGTTGCTTTTCTTCGATTTTGTCAAAATCAATAGTCAAATTGTAGTTGTTAAAATGTCGATCAGTTTAGTTGCGTTAATGTTTCTGTGTACAAACCAACACATCACTTGCTGATTAAAACAGGGTTATTAAGGCAAAAGGAAGTCGGATTTCGTGCGCAATTTTGATACAGATGATAAAACAACTCTTTTGTACAAACAACAGTGATAAAGCTATCATTTTTTTTAACTTGGTTAAAAACTTGATAACGCAATATGGATTATTAAACTGCAAAGTTCGTTCAAAGTTTTCGATAATCAAAACGTAAGAGAAATCGGAGAAAAGAGGGCATGGATGGCACCCTCAAATAAAAAAATCGCATGAATTGAGTTCAGATAAATAGACCAAATAAGCGAGACAGACACACAAATTTAGAGACAGACACATAAATTAATGGAGAGAGAGCCTTAGCAACAGTACAATATAGGGTAAACATTCAACAATAAACGCCTTCATAAACGAGTTTCGATCATTCGTTCAATTCAGGTGTTTGCGCTGAGAGAGACTGGGTTATAGGAACTGCCCGTGACGTCATAGGCGACCTGCTCGTGTTGTCTCGGGTGGGACCAGTAAGTATAGTGTTTCCATTCGCAGCCATTGAGTTCATTCATTAATAAAAGAAAATTGAGTGAAAGGAAACATGGCGGAGTAGTTACTTTGAAGGTAAGTCAATGTTGTTGTATTCACGTTAGTACTACAGTGTTAAGCAGCAAATACGCTACGCTGGGTTATTTATCGGCTATCTCCAGCGATCTTTACCACTCAACAAGACTGGCAGAAGAACAAACAACAAGCGATCGGCGATAAGGATTTTTCTTTTATCTCTTTAATAGCTAGTGGCAGGTCTTGAGGTTTTGTGTGGTTAAGTTGAATGAACTTCAAAATGACTAAAGCATTCGCTTTGCTTCCATTTAAGACACTTTTGCAAAACGAACCTTTGAAAAACGGATCACAAGAAAATAAAATTTTTGTGCAACCCGACTATGGCCAAGTGATAATGAATGCATTGGTAACGCAGCACATGTAATCGAACGAGTTTAACGTAAACAAACAAAGATCCAGGGGAAATGTTTGACTTTAAAATGAAATTCTTTTCCGAGCTTCCCTAAAAGCCCTTAACTTCGTTTAGAAACTGAGCCCGGGTCTTCATTAGTTGTGTTGTATTTCTGTTTTTTTTGTACAACCTATAACCAGTAAGTACAAATTAAAATCAAAGATCAAATGGTATAAAGTGGATTATACTATACAAATACCAATAAAAGAGAAACCTTCCATTTTTGATCTTGTAGCGTAGCTTTTCTTTCGTTAGCCCAGTTTTAATAATCGTGTTGCAAAACCAGCGACGCGTCGATAGGCACTGAGTTTGACAAATTAGCAATAGATTGGCTGGCTCCGTGAGTGTGCTAGTCCAAGAAAGTATATAGAACAAGTTGTCTACACTTGTTTCTTTTACGAATGTTCTATTCAAGCAACAAAGAAAAATAGCTCAGTTTTTGCAACTAAAAGTTGTCACTTCATAACAACCACAACGCCCTTAACATTTTGCAGTGATACTAAATAAACGCTAGACATGAATTGATACGAAAGATTCAAGGTCGTGTATGTTAAAGTTGATTTCTTTTTAATTTGCAGCCACGATCAAGTTCGACATGACAGCCTTTCAAGTGCTTCCTCGAAGATGATTTACAAAGTAAAATACTTTTTTTTACTGCTACTGGAGTTTTCAGTATTTATTCTGAACCATCAAGGTAAGAATTACTTTGTCTTCCTGTAGACAGTAAGACACCTTCTAAAGTCATTTCTCTAACTTATCTGAGCACAGAAACTGAGCCGGGATCAGTGTATTTAGAAGTTTGTGAAGTCACGGGCATGTAAAAATAAGATGCGGGTCATGGAGTAGATCAAAACATCTTGTCACTACAACAGTTTAAAACTAATTTCCCAAGTTTATGGTTCGCCGGTTTTTCTCGGAGACTTTTTACTCTTTCCAAATTTCAAAATTTTCGAAATTTCTATACAGTTAAAAATTGTCAAAACCCATGTTTCTTTAACACCTGTTATGTCCTTCTATCAGAATTTAAGAAAAACTGAATTTAAGCTCCGCTTTCCTAGAAATGCGAGAGTTTTAAGAGAGAGAAATACATAAACGATTTCAAATGTAAAACCTAACGGTAAAAAAGCATGTAACTTCATTAGATTTTATAAACTTGTCTTAATGAATGTTTGTTACTGGCTTCGTGAAAGTAGAAATCGGTAATTAAAAGTGGTTTTATATTTTTTGCTGGATGGACTTTCGTAAGTTTTGTCGAATATTGGTGCTGTTGAAACGTTTGACTGATGCTGTTGTTGAACGAAGCTATAGTTCCGTGAAGCATTGTAAGGCGGGCACCTGTCAATTGCTCACACCGTCAAAGCATATAGTGTATGCATGATTAACTTCTTATTTCACTCTTATTAAATAAGACAACGATTATCACAGGCAACTTGAAGGAAACTTCAGATGATTAGCAATAAAATTCTATTCCGTCGTTAGTATGTGGTCGTAACTGCAACTTGTTCTGAAAACTCTTAAACGAGACAAAAGCAAGTTTGTTCATTTTCTCTCTAAAGAGCAGCTGTTCATCGCACGCAACACTTCGTTTTTTTAGTGACTTCATTCGCAAACGATGGAACTTAAGGTGGAAATTAGATTTGATACTTTATGAGTATTTGTATAGCTTAGTTTTCTCGGAATCAGTAATTGGAACTATAGAAACGGTCGACTTCAATGCCCCCTTATCTGTCTTGGCTCGCCGTTTTGCAAACACCATAACTGCTTTAACGTCAAAAGCACCGAACTGTTTGCTGTTATTAAGACACCCAGTTTTGTATTAGAGACATTTTTGAAAACCATTCAATTTCGGAGTTTCAATCATGTGTAAGAAAGAATTGGTCAATAAATTGATCCATTTATAAAGGTATTGTTGTCACTGACCTTTAAAGGTTTGTATCGAGTCCCTGAATAATCTCAAGTTTCCTCTTAAGCCAAATCGTTTTAGACATACCATTTTTTTTATCAGCTCATCCCTTTACGAAATGGTGTTAATAACTTGTTCAAGAACTAGTTTCTGCAAGACCTCGCAGATTTTTCGCATTTCTCATTAATTTTATTATTTTCTAATCAAAAGTATTAGTGTTATTAATAAATTATTATTATCACATTTCTTATCAATTTTCGTAGTTATATGAAATGTTTCGCAGTTTAGGTTAGACAAAAGCAATCTGTATTTCATTGCTGTATTAGCAGAAATTGTGTGATGTTTGCCATTGAGGCAAGTTTTTGCCATCAACTATTACTGATTTCTCGTCCTCTGTAGCTCCTGCAGGTGTCAGATTGTACGTAATGCGGCTCCCCCCTGTGGAGTTCCACGTGCTGGGCACCCTGGGTAAACAGGACACAAGGAGGTCGACAGACACCGAACCACCGAGTGAGCCCACCCAACTAAGACCAGCGCCACTTAAAGGCGGGAAAAGCTATGTCAAGCCTACAGTTCCACCGCTAAGGGGTATGAAAAGCTCTGCTGCCTTAGAACCGCTAGAAGAGCCCACGATATCCTGGCCAGCATCACTGAGGCGCCCGCTCAGGGGAACGGAAAGCTCGGTAGCAAGTGAACCAGCAAATGAGCCCACAGTAAAAAGGCCAGCACCGTTTGTTGGTTCACGAAGTTTAAAAGCAAATGAACCACAAGATGAGCCCGCAGTACAAAGGTCAGCGTCGTTTAGGGGCGCGAAAAGCTCAAAAGCAAGCAAGTTAAATGACGAGCCCGCGGTACAAGGGATACCACCGCTTGGGAACACGATAAGTTCGATTGTAGATAAACCTTATGATGAGCCCGCGGTGTTAAGGTCAGCATTGTTTAAGGGAACGAAAAAATCGCGAGATGTCGAGGCTGTGGAAGGAATATCCGCTGTGACAGACGCATCGGAGAGGGAAGTGCATAGGGGAGAAAATACAATCAACAAGCATAGCAGATCAGAATTGTCGACCCATTATAATTTTCAAGACGGTGAGTAGTGGTCCTAAACTTGTATACCGCTCGATAATACCTTCATGAATAATGTTTTGCTTTTAGAGTCACAACTAGTTGGCTTGTTGTAAGACTCCAAAAATAACAGTATAATCATTAAAAACCATTTTCAGAACAAAAGATGTCTTACTTAAAAGTACCCACAAAAATTTGCCAACTTCTCATTTATAAACCACGAGAATACAATTTTGGTTCAATCAAATTTTCTAAAACTTTTTACTCCCAAAATAACATTTGAATTGAAAGAACTTTTCCGGAATCTGAGGGAAACACTGGGAAGTCCTGGGGAAAGTATTTAACATCATGTCTCAAAGCTTATGTGTTTTTTCTATTTCTCCTGCAGTGAAGGGAAGATGGCCAAATGGCACATACGGGTTACCAAAAGCATCGTCAGGCTGTCCGTCGAGCGATGGTTTCACGTGGAAGACTGGGTACCGATTTCACGACACGGAGGATGATGGGACAGAAAATCTTCACTCGGACAGCTTTCACTTGGCGGGAAACTTTAGCGACGAGGGAATACGTCACGAGTTTTGTATCAAAACAGATGAACTTGGGCACGGAAGGTTCGCTGAATTGTAGTTTATTCTAATTCTATTCATTTCATTTTAATCAGTTTGCAACAGTGGCAGGCATAATGACACAGGGCAGAGCCACAATTGCAAGTCAGTAACCCCAAACAAACACGACTACAGTTAAGAATCCCAACGAGTCAGACGAGTTGGCTATTTACAGGTATAGTGGGTTTGAATCTCGGAATCACCGAAGCCAAATCCTGTTAGTGGTCAGTGTGAGATTTGAGCCCGGGAAAACTGTGTGCAAATCCAGCATTCTAAACACTGAGCCACGTTTCCTCCTGTTTGTTTAGCGGTTTACTGACTGGTGTGTTTCTTAATGTTGTACTGCATCTTATGCAAAGCTTCCAAACAAGAATCCGCGCTTTTCGTTCTAAGCAGCCTCACATAAAAGATCTTAATATAACTCATAGAACCACTTATCTTTCTTCTTCAGATGGCCCAAAGGAAAATACTGTGTATATAAGAAGGGCAACAAGTGTCCGACTGGCCTGGAGCAAGGCTTTGCAATTTGGGACGACGAGAATAAAGATAACCAGAATGCAGTTGGGGGTGAGTTGCCAGAGGGCCGTTACAGTGAGGACACCAAGATTTTCTTCTGCTGCAGCACAACTGGGGATGTGGAGCTGCCTATCGACCTCCCGACGGACAAACCTTTCTTCCTGTTCGCTTACGGATCGAACAAGTGTCAAAACGTGCGTTTCTTCTGTTGTTCAGTACATACTTGACCTTAAAGTAAAGCTTAAAGCTTAAGCTTGAATGGCCGCTGAAGCCAGTTTGTCATTGGTGTTTTTACAGCTTTAACTGCTTTTTCAACACTTCTATTCGACTTTAAATAGATAAAAGTGCTTGCCTGACCAATTTAAGTCCCCAAAATGTGCTTTAAAATCAGTGCATTTAGTGCGAATAGCAGTCAAAACATACGACGACAACTCTTAACGTCACATGGTTTAAAAGGACTCCAAACTGCTCTGCATTAGCATTTGCAGTTGCAGTGAGCTAGTAAGATTTTTACTCAAACAACATAGATCACCACTCACGCAAGCTTTGCCACGATGATTTGAAGCGAGATTGATTCCCCGCCTTATTAACATGTGACATCATACATACCTAAACAGCTAGCGCTTAAAAAGCTTCGCCGCTTTGGCGCTTAAAGAGGCTTTTTGTCTTCGTAAACTCGAAATTTATCTTAAAAACCAGTAACAAGTGTCTATTAAGCGGATACTATACGGGTTAAAGTTGAGTTTTTGATAGTTTAAACTGTTTTGGAGAATTCGCTTCAGTTCCAGATGATAACCGCGTCTGCTTTTCCAACTTGATTTTAACTAAGGGACTGGTCATTATTTATCGCTAGGGGGTGCTGGTGCAAATAGGGGGTGGGTCGTTAATTTTTATGCATGGCATAAGGGGTGGGCCATCAAAAAACATGCAAATGTTTCAAGTAAAAATGTTAAGAGCCTCATCCTGATACCAACAAAAATAGTCGGTAAATAAACTTTCCTAACTAGCAACTTTTATTGACACAATCGTATTATCTACAAATCTTCTTTTTATTGTAACCATAACCAGCACTATCATCATTGTAGACAAGCATCAATAAAAATCAAAGATGAATTTTTCAGCATCAATAAAAATCAGAGATGAATTTTTCATGATTCTATAAAAATTGTTGACATCACAATTTCTATTGTGGTCATGTTTGTCTGTGTCAACATAAACAACATCACTATCATCATAATCTTTCTACGTGAATAAGAAGTAAAACATAACTATTGAGGCAGTTAGGGTTGGGGGTGGGTCAGCGAAAGTTATGTTTAAGTAGAACGGTGGGTCAGCAAAAATAATGCATATAATATATTTCCCATTGCACCAGCCTCCCCCCCCTCCCCCCCTCCCCCCATAGCGATAAATAATGACCAGTCCCTTATCTGTCAAAATCTGTTATGGTTCTTGAGACACTAACATTATTGTTTTGAGTTGTTTGTGTCAGTTGTTAGACAGGCAAATTTTCAATTTTTGGAAATCTGCAACAAATCCTTAGCCTTTGGACAAAAATTAATAATTATTCTGAAGAATACATCACAAGCCCAAGTTTGGCTTAAATTCAACCAAAGGTTATGGATAATTGGCAGCAGATTTCAAAAAAATGAAAATTTGCTGGTCCAACAACTGGCATCATCAGCGGTTAACTTTAAATGTTTAAACCTTGAGAACCATAAAAGATTTTCGTAATTTTTTCGTTTTTCACTGCTATTCTTCATTTAGCAAGGTCTGTCTGCTGACATAACAAATACTTCATATCATAGGCACTTTAAAGTTATCGTATAACTGAAATCAATCAAAAGAAAATACTGATGATGAAACAATAAATAATGAAAACATAACTACTCTGGGAATTAACTTCTATGAAACATCTGAAACGCAAGAACTAGTAAGTATGAGCCTAATGAGGTATGTATACATACATGTATGTCTAACAAGATACATGTACATGGTGTCATGAAATCTTTTGGTTTTTAGATTACCTGGGGACTTTCATTTTGCAGTGTTTATTTTTCGATTTGTTATTTTAAATTGTGTTTTTATGTACTGCATTTCGTAATGCCTCATGGATTGACAAGTTAAGTTTAAGTTGAGTGAAAAATATTCGTACTCGTAGTTCGATTCGCAATCATAAAAAGCCGAAAATTTTCACAAAGAAAGTAAAAACTTAGTAATAGAGCAAGTCTTGAAATACAACTTACGAATAAAACACAAAATCTTACGTAGTTTTTATTTATGCATTTGTGTGGATATCACATATTCATACAGTTTACAAAACAAATCAAGAAAAATTTTTATTTCTAACACCTCGGTAAAAACAAAGAAAAACTTCCAGAATTAAACTTACTAGTTCAGTTGCTTCGTCAAATTTCAGCTCGACGTCTTGCACTGCATCTTTTTTTCTAACTGAAATACAAAAAAAACCAATAAAATATCTTAGCATCAATGAAAGTGATGGAAACACAATATTAATAACAATATTCGTTTTCTTACTTCAAAACGAATAACAAAAATTTGTGATTGAAGTCTACATTTACCTCCGTGAAGATTCGGAACTTTACAAATCCTCGCGGTAATTTCTCCACTTATGTTTGCGAACTGCTGTTCATAATGGCTAAACAACTCAGTCATTTTGATAACGTGACAGCTCGCAAGTTTATAATTTTGAAAGTGAAAAACAAGCACTTCAAGATGCGAGCTAAAATTACTGCCGCGTAAGAAACAGTACGTAGAGCTATTTTTTGACGACCATGTTGAATTTTCATTCGGCTATTCATTCCCAGACTTCCAATCAGAGTTCGTGAAGTATCGTCATCTTCCGGTCAATTCCGACTAAATATTGACTAAGAAATACAATTGACGGCACAATATTGACTGATACCAAATTCGTTTCCAGTCTTTTTCTTCTGTCATGTACTAACCTTCGAAAACACCTGGACGACCGGACGGAAGCATCGCTGTTGCAATGGGAAATTTGTTAGAAGTCCTCTATCAGTGGCAATGGTTACCAATTTTTGTTTCTTTTGTTGTCATCTACGTATCTTACTATTTCATATATGTGGTTCAAAAACCTCAACTTGTTTGCAAGCAGGGTCCGTTTCGCGATTTTGTTGAGAAAAACTGTGAGTTGCTGAAAGAACCTTACCGGCCGACAATATGGTGTTTTAACTCCCACTTACAAACTGTTATTCGAGCTCTTTTACGATCGAGACCAGCAATTCCCTTCCGAAGGTAAGAAGGCTCGTGGTTTATTTTTTAACTTTTATCTTGTTTATTTTCATAAATGTAACCGTTCACCTGTATGTGTTTGATAACAAGAACGGCATCGAAGACGGACTTTGACCTTCAAAAATTCACGTGTGGCTCCAAGCTTCATCTCGCTCAAAGTTTTATAAGTTAACAGCTGCGCTAACTAACTGTTGTTGGCAAGGAATGAAGAAGAGTTTTATAAATGTCCTGTTGAAAAGCTATTGAAGTTATTTAACACCCTGGATTTAGTATATGGCATATAACAACAAACAATATTACTACTGTAACAGTTAATCTAAAAAAGCAAACCATGAAATTTACCTTAAAGTTAAACGATACTTGATTAGCCAAAGTTTTTTGAGAGTGCGAGCGAGACGTTGTTTCATGCATGTTAGAGAAAGATTCGAATCGAAAATGCGAGTAAAACATAATAAATATTGGCTTTCGATTTCGGATCCAAGTTTCCTGCTGCTTGCACAAGTTTAATTTGTGGCAACTTTCAGATTTGCCTTAAGGACTAAAAGAAATATAATAAAATAATAAAATTACCTTTTCACTTTATAGGGAGACTCTAGAGACTCCAGATGGTGGAATTGTGTGTCTAGATTGGTTTGACAATGATGATGGTGTTTGTAAGGATCCTGAAACAAGACCAACTGTCCTTATTCTTCCTGGACTTACTGGTAAGTCTAGTCAAATTGACTCAGGTTTAGTTTAAAAGTCTTCACTACCCTTTGGTAGCCAGAAAATCTAGTAGGTTTTACAACCCATTGTGTTCGAGAAAGTGTGAAAGTCGAACCACTGGATATGAACCCTGTGGTCTCCCGGAATGATATATAGTACTGGTACCTTACCAACAAGCTAACCAGGATTTGGTCAGTGACTCAAGGCAGTAGTTGCTCGGACAAAGTGCCCAAATGTCAGCTCCAGGCTTTCAAGTGATCCTACTTTTCCTAGTACTTCCTACTTTTTTTACCCTTCTCCTTGTATTCCTACTTTTGTCTTTAAATTCCTACTATTTCCTACTTTTTCCAACTTTTTATATGCTGCAATTTCAACAAATTGTGCAAGGTTGTATCATGCAGGAATAGGGAGTAAGCGTTGCAGGTGTTCAGGGTTAAAGCCTGGACCACAAGTTGTAAGGAAGATTTTGACGAACAAATTTTCATCCCAGATGGTTCACACTCTACCAGCAGTGAAATGAGTCACAGGCAGACTAGAAGCAGTTAATCAGTACTTCTTCAAAGATCTGTACCAAAGGCTGCATTCTTAGTCCTTCTTCTAAGCCCTTAGTTGTCCTACTTTTCTCCTACTTTTCCCCTCGAAATCCTACTTTTGTCCTGCTTTTAAAATAATTTTGGTCCTACTTTTCTCGTACTTTTTCACCTGGGTGTGCTTGAAAGCCTGCAGCTCCTAAACTTCTGACATCTAAGATTTTCAACTACAAACACTTTAGTTGATCTTCAAACCTATAGCTATATGTACTGTACTTATTTGCCTATAATTACACTGAACAAATTTTTTAAAACACTTTGGAATTATTTTTTTTTAAACTGCAATCTGGCCCCCTTTTGGATACCTCCTAACAGTAGTTTGATTTATCAGTTGATTCTGAAACAAAATCGGAACAAACTGTCTACATGTGAAAGATGTCATGTTGGATTTTTGATTCTTCATCTGTGATAGTTTAAAACTTATTTGTCATTTCAGATTTTCTGGTTATGTTAGGCGACTTAATTGGTATGTGTTATGTAAGGAGAAGTTAGATGCTGATAAACTGGTTGGGACTGAAAGGGTTTATATGTGTTATGTATGGAGAAGTTAGATGTTCATAAAATGGCTGGGGCTAAAAGGTTTTATATGTGTTATGCAAGGAGAAGTTAGATGTTGATAAACTGGCTGGGGCTGAAAGGGTTTATATGTGTTATGTAAGGAGAAGTTAGATGCTGATAAACTGGTTTGAACTTAAAGGGTTTATATGTGTTATGTAAGGAGACAGTAGAAGAATGATAAACTGACTGTGGCTAAAAGGCTGAAATCATAGCCTTACTGTTATAAATGTGATACACTTATTAAGTCATTGAGTACCTGCTTGCTGGCATGTGGATGTTTCTTAGCAAGGAAAACTCACAGTATCATGGTCAAACTGCATTGGGTGCGAATGAAAAAAGGAAAGAGATGGGATGGGGGATGGGGGTTGACTAATGCTGCTCGACCACAAAATCTAAGATGGCGCAGCAAAACCATGTCTAATACCACAAACAACCTCAGACAATGATTATTGTGTTGTCTAATATTCAGTCCTGGAAGTAATTTATAATGCTTTACCTTCTTATTAATAGATAACTCTTTTAAGTCTGGAAATTTCAAAAGTTCCTCGATAACCATGTGAACAATGCCTACAACTTTTGACATCTTTGGAAGCAAAAGACTTTTTTAGGGAAAATTCTAGATTTTTCCTAATCCAGAGATTTAAGATTTTTGTTGGGATTCTAGTTCAGCTGTAACTTTTCTTGTGATATTCATTTAAACTTTCTACTTGTTAGGTGGTAGCGAAACAAGTTATTGCAGGCATCTTGTGCTACAAGGGAAAAAACTTGGTTACAGGTGTGTTGCTTCAACTTGGTTCATGGGAAAAAAAATTTTAGTAAGGATGGGAAGGGGAGCTATCCATAAACCATGCTTTTTGGCAATTTTGGATGATATTTTAGACAAAATCTCCATCCATAATTTGAAACTTGAAAAACCTGATCATACAAGCAATGAAAGTAAGTGCCTTTAATATACTCAGATTTTTCATATGAGTTTTAAGTGTTAAGGGAGTGATCAGTAGTTTTAGAAGAGATTAAAATTTTATATTCTTAGAGAAGTTTGAAAATTAATTTTGAGGTTAATGTTTGATAGAGAATCAACTAACCGTCCTTGAGCCAAAGCTGGACTTGTGTCTGGTCAGGATAGGCCAGAGATGGTTTGGTGAATGTTCTCAATTATGCACCAGTCGATTGAACCCCCTCCCCCCTCCCCCCAGGGCCAACACAGGCTATTGACGTCTTATTACCAAAAATATTCCATGGCTTATTGACGGCATCGTCTTGACCAAGTTTGATGCTATTGGTGTGGCCATCTCCATGACCTACATCACAGGCCCCAGGGCTCGAAATTTAAAAAATCGTTAGGTCGCCTTTTGGCGACCAACTGGAGAAATATAGTCGCCAGATGCAAATTCTAAGTTGCCAGTTTGTATAATCAAAATAATGTTAGGGTTCTGCTTTTTGAAAATGTTTGATAACGTTCAGTATGGTGTGGGACACATTAGTACAATTTAAATACAAAAATACGAAAATAAAAAAGTACATACTTCTACAAAACAATCTTGCCAAGCAAAGACATCCTCTGGAAGCTGTGGCGTGACGATTTCAAGAGCAGACAAACTTATTTCTCTAAACACTTTCTGCTTGATGTTAAGCAACCCTTTGGCATCCTCTTCATTACCAAAGAGAGAAGTATGTAAATGTTTCAAATCTTCCTCGCTTACTAATTTATTCTCCATAGTGATTTGAAACGTCGCACGTGTTCGTGCGGAACCACGCGAAAGTCAAACACTTCCGTTCAGCAGTTTTTTTGCAAAATGCTGCGTCTGTGGTTTTAAGAAAGAAGCTATTGGCGTCACGGAAAATATTGCATACAGAAGTTGGTAAAGCTTGCAAGAAATGTGGCTTTTTTGTGCAATTTGGCCCATTCTTTTATGACGAACGCAAAGAAGGACGAGATAAGAGGTTCAATTTATTTTTGGTGCTTTATTGTACATCTGAATCCTGTAAAATTCAGGTCGCCAAATTGGCAACTTAACATCAATATTTAGTCGCCAAGGAGAAAAAGTTAGTCGCATTGGCGACTGTATTGGTCGCAATTTCGAGCCTTGGGCCAGCCCATCGGGTTTGTGGGTACAGGATAGGCATACAGAGACCTCAAGAGCCTGAATGTGAGAGCAGTAGTTCACTTCCTGCTTAAGGCAAAATGTTTGAAAGGATTGCATTCGTGTAAAGACATAAAGAATTAGATAATATTGGTGGATATTGACAAATAATGACACCCCACATGAGTACCCCTGGGGGCCTATTGACATGATCTGTGTTGCACGCGTCATGATCACACTTTCAATTGACTGGTGCATTAGTATTCTTTCATTCAACAGTTTAATTATTTCAACTCCCTTGCTATTCACCAAAATGTTTTTGATCATAGCTCTCTCTTATGTTAATCAACAACACAAGAGATCAACAGAGTCAAGTGTGAAGATATCCAAGGCTCTCCAGATTTAAACTGAAAGTCTTTTAGCTATTCAGAGAGAGAGAGAGAGATAATAAATTTAGTAGCTTATTAAGTGGAAAATCAGTCATAGTGAGTTTTCTTTATTTCATAGTAGTTTTAATTTGTTCATTTTTAGAATCCCAGAGAAAGTAGAATTAATTTTGTCAATGTGATTAGAGGTAAGACTTATGATTTATGTATTCCAAAAAAAATATATTGAATTATTTGTTTTGGGGTACATTGATAATATCCTCTCTCAGTAGCTACAATGAAACTGTACATTAGTAGCCATAACCCAAGATTTGTTAGTTATGGGTTTGTTTCAAATACAGATTTTTCATTCAATACCTACAGGACAATAGTTTCCAATCATCGAGGGTTTGGAGCATCACAGCTGAAGGTACCACCATTTCTCTTTGTTCATAAAGTTAATTGCAGGAACAAACTATTCTTCATTCTGTTTAAACAGACGCCCAGGACGTTCTGTGCTGCAAACACTGAAGATCTTCACTTTGTGTTGTCACATATTCACAGCATTCATCCCAACTGCCAAATGTTTGCTGTAGGAATTTCAATGGGAGGGTAAGTTTTTGTTTTTTTGAGCTTTTATGGACAGCCTTTTTCTGGAACTTATACAAATTGAACAACAGTGGACATGTTAATTAAGTACTCACTAGTACAAAAGAAAAAAACTTACCTCGTATGACAAAAATGACGCGGTAAAACTCTGACAACTTGAAAACCTTTGGGGGTTACTTCAGGCTAAAAGGGATACAGGGTGCTCTTTGGGAAATGTGAAAAACCTCAAAAATGCTCATTGGGAAAAAAAAATCTTAAAATGCTCATTGGGAATTCAAAATGTAAAAAAAAACTAAAATGTGCAAAAAAAACTAAAAAATGCCCATTGGGAAATGTGAAAAAACCCTAAAAAATGCTCATTGGGAATAAGGGAAAAACTTCAGGTTAAAACGGATATGATGCTCTTTGAGATATGTAAAAAAAACCTCAAAAATGCTCATTGGGAAAAAATCTTAAAAGTGCTCACTGGGAAATGTGAAAAAACCCCTAAAAATATTTATTCGGAAAGGTGAAAAAAAATGCTCATTGGGAAATTTGAAAAAATCCCTAAAAGATACAAAAGGTGTGAAATTTTTTGACCATAAAATATATGGCCTTAAGGTAGCATTAACTTTGAGAATGGTTTTCTTCAGAGTACAAGTTACTAGGGTTCTACTGCAAACAAGATGTCATAAAATGTTGTGTTTAAACTTAACTTCTTCTTTTTTTAGCATGATTTTAATGAACTACCTGAATGAAATGAGTGATAAAGAAAGCCATCTTATTGGCGGCATGGCAGCCTCAGCACCATGGAACTGTACAGAATCCACAGTGTCCCTTGAACAGCCAGTAAACTCCTTCATGTTCAACAGGCATCTCACAAGAAACCTAGTGAACATGGTCAAGAGGCAAGGAGCTTTCTGCCAGTTTAACTACCCCAGCAGCCCCTCTTGCATATATAGAGGCTTTGCACGGTCACGTGACTCTGAAACACTTTGTAAGAGATTTGGAGTTTTGACGCTTCTGTGGCTTTTCATCGATATTCCTTTCATGGCAATGCTGCCAATACCTTGTTTTAGATAACTACATGCTCAAATCAATTTTTGCTTGGATTTGATGAGATAGCAAAAAAACTTCAGATCTAATTTGCATAATTTGATTTTGCTTCCAAAATC
>JAOBAT010102145.1:0-15732 GCA_026413305.1 Hydrozoanthus tunicans
AATATTTAGAGATTTAAATAGAGGACTAGAGTGATCATCAAATTTCGAATGTGTCATAATCCTGATAGCTCTCTTTTGAAGTGTGATGATTGGATATATATTAGTATGATATGTGTTTCCCCAAACCACCAGTCCATATGTCAGGTATGGATAAAGGAAAGCATAATAAAGTTGAGTTAAGATTGTTCTGTCCAGATAATATCTTAATTTTGAGAGTATGCCAATACACTTTGATAATTTTGCAGAAATTTGATGAACATGGTTTTTCCAGTTTAAATTAGAATCTATGATTATTCCAAGGTATTTAGTGTTTTGTTTTTGTTCCAGAGCCACATCATTTATTGTTATCTTGAGATTGTGATTGACTTTCTTCTTGTGTGAGTGAAAAATAATAAAATTTGATTTCGAAACATTTAATGTTAATTTATTTGCATCCAGCCAAGCTTTAACTTTTACTAACTCACAATTGGTAACTCTTTCAAGATTTCTATTACTTAAATCAGCTTTTCCCAGAACTTCTGATATATAAAACCTCGTTCCTATAACTTTTGTCTAAACTGAAAAAAATCTTTGTCTCAATAGTGGCCAACAAGTAGATATCAAATAAGACTGTTGAAAATCTAATCTGAAATTTGTCTCTGTAGAGGAGTCCTTTTTAGAAAAAAACAATTATTTATGGGTCGTTACGTAAACAACTTCTGGCTAAGACAGAAACAAACGTAAGATTTAAATTATTTCAAAAGATTTTTTCAAAAGATTTTTTCGTGGTTTACGTTACCAATCTTAAGAGGAAACTTTGTTTAGTTTGCAAATTTACCTTGCAGCTTATAATGATAATATTTATAACAACAGAATAGATGACAAATAAAATTTTCATTTTCAGGTGTTTGGGAGACGGAACCTCTAAAGACAAACAGATTGAGGAGATGCGCAATAGGGTTGAAGTCTTAACTAAGGACATTTCTCAAAAGAACGAAGAAAATAATGAAAGTAGAATGAAAATTGTAGAGCTCAGATCCGAGCTTAACATAATGCGAAACGAACTTGTGAAAGCCAAAAGCGATTGTTCTATGTTCGAAGGAGAGAAAAATGACATTGAAAAAAAGTACTTGTCTGCAATTACTACTTCAAGTTCTGTTACATCAGTCAACAAAAGTCTTGAGGAAAAGCTGAAAGATCTTTCTAACCAAACAGCTGATTTCGAAGTCAGATTCAAAGAAAGTCGACGTAAAGAGATCGAGCTGCAAGAAAGATTAAACGCAGCAAATGAAGAAAATGTTAAACTAAAACAACTTTATGAGGCTACAAGTGAACGACAAGCACGGCAGAAGCTTGATCAAGTAGAACTGAAAGATCAACTTGAATTTCATAAAGGGCGAAATAGTGATATGGAACTGATACTGAAAGTAAATGACAACAAGGAGAAAGAGCTACTCCAAGAGCTGAGATCAGCTGAGGCAGAAGTCCTAAAATTGAGAAATCTTTGCGAGTCCACAGATAATGTCAAAAAACGACAAGAACAAGAGCTCAAAGATTTGCGTGAACAATTGGATTTTCACCAAAGAAAAGTGAAAGAAACTGAGCTAAACATTTTGGAAAACTTTCAAAAGGAAAAAAATCTCCAGGAACAAGTCTTTAGCGCAAACGAGGAAAAATCCAAATGGAAAGGCCAGTGGGAAATAGCGAACAGCCATCGAATACAACTGGAGACAGAGATAACAAACCTAAAGAGACAAGTGGAAGAATTGAGGAATGCAAGCGTCCAGAATAATCTTCAATCTTTCGATGTTAAAAACTCCACAATTGAGCTCGAGCTTGCCCGATCATCTGAAGTAAACTCACAACTTGAACAGCATATTCAATATACTCTCACCAAGTTAAGTACTACCGAAAACAAAATGCAAGCAATTCACCAGCAATTGCAAGACTACCAACTACTCGTACAGAAAGGCAAAGATATCACTAGAAGTCTTGAAATAACGCTGCAGCACTTGAGAGTCGAAAATGCAGATTTGGAAAACACAGTTTTAAGCCTCAGAGAAGAACTGAGGGAGAGCAAAAATTCCCTCCGTGATACCCGGTGTCGTTCTGAGGAAAAAGAAAAAGAGTTCTATGAGTTGAAGATGGTTTTGAAAGATAACGAACTTAGTCACACAAGTGAAACTGGTAACTCACCCAGAGTTGTGGTAATGAAAAGCGAAAGTGAACACTGGGTGCTTGGTGAGACACTGAGAGACAAAACAACTCCACTAGCAGAGAGCAACAAGAAAGACACGCAAGAAAAAGAAGCAGTTATTGCAAATTTGTGTAATCAGATTGAAGTTCTAAAGCAGACCAGAGAAAATGTTGATAAATCTAAGGAAGAAATTCTTAAAGCAAACTACAACTTGTCGCTGGAACTTCACTCATACAAGGAAAAAGCATCACACCTTGAGCATCATGTGAGTGATATTGTGAAAGAACGAGACAGTCTTCGAGCTCAAACAATAGAAAACCTGGCAAAACTAAAAGAAATGGAAGAAACAATAAAAAAATTGCGCCAAGAGATAAAGGAGCAGCAAGACAAGTTAAAATTTTGTGTCAATGACCCCATTGACAATAGCGGCAAGCTTTCTGAGAAGGAAAGACTCGTATTTTCTGTTGAAAAAACAAAAATCGAGCTTGAAAGTCAAGTTCAAGCTCTAGAGCAGAAGATCTCCTTGCTCGAATTGGGACAACTGGATCCTTGGAAAGTATCAATGGAGAACGCGGAGGTAAAGAAAAGAGATGGGATGATCAAGACTCTTCAAGCAGAAAATAAACAGGCCAAAGAAAAAGTTTTCAATCTTGAATTACAACTAAAGCAAGCCCGCGAAGCAAGTATATTTGACACAGAAAATAGAATAAAAGAAGACAAACTTCGTAATCTCGAGTATCAAATTCAAGGATTGTATGACGAAAAACAAGTTTTAGAATCGCGACTTAATCAAGCATCTGATTATAACTTAAAAAAGCAGAAGGACGAAGCAATTTTCAAGTTTGAGCTCGAACTACGTAGTTTAAGAGAAAGAAACTCGTTATTAGAACTTGAATTGAAGAACGCTCGCTTTCCATCTATAAAAAATTCTGAAAGTAAACATACTGGTTTCACGTTTTCCAGCTCAGAAGTGGAGAAAGAACCACTAAAAGATCATCTGCCAGAAGTACAGTCAGTTAACTTTGAGGTTTCAAGAGAAAATTGGTACAGAATCCCAACAAATGACTCAAGGACGGGAATTCTAGAACACGAGAACAAGATGCTGCAGGGAAAAATCACAAACCTTGAAACGCAGCTCGATGATTACCGAAAGAAAACAGACGGAATTGCTGAGTTACCATTGAAAGAGGCGAAAATAAACAGTCTGAAATTTGAAAATAACTACTTGAAGGATAGAGTTGACGGACTTGAAACGCAACTTTTAGACACACGAAAAGAGGTAAATTCTCTTCGTTCGCAATTGGCAAGCACCAGAACACAACAAGAACTGAATTTATCCCAATTATCAGAAACGAGTTTTAAGAGCCAGGAACAACTTACGACATTGGAAGAGAAACAAAGAAAGATTGCTGACTTAGAAATGCAAGTTCGGTTGTTGAAGGGCCGTATTAACTTTCTTGAATCAAACTCTAGGCAGTTTGAAACTCAAATTGAAAAGCTTACATCCATCTGGAGCCTTGAAAACCAAATCAGAGATTTAAAAGAAAAGAATAAAAAATTGGAGAACAGACTCTCGACTCAAGAAAGCGAAAGTACTGGGAACATGAAATCAAGAAACCTAGAAATAGACAACAAGTTTCTTAAAGAGAGAAATGAAGCTCTCAGGAAGCAGATAGATGATAACTTCGAGGAGTTAAGGAAAAAAGAAAATATCATTTTTCAGCTAAATATTGAAAAGAACGACATCCTTAAAGATCTTGAAGAATGCGAGAGGATTAACGAAGAAAACTATGAAGCATTCAAAGAGCTAGAAGAAGCAAAACAGGCGCTCGAAAACGAGTTATATGATACACAAAGAGCAAACGAAAACGCTGCTGAATCTAGAATAAGAATGCTTGAATGTGATAACAAGTTTCTACAAGAGCGAAAAGAGGAAATTGAAAAACAACGAGACGCTAAGTTTGAAGAGCTAAGAGAAAAAGAAAGCAGTATTTATCAAATGGCCTTTAACAAGAAATCGCTCGAAGCACAAATAACTGACTATGAGAAACAAATTAGCCAGCTAAAACAGAAGATCAGTTCTTTGGAAAATGAAGTAACATTTACTTGTCGTGAACCAGGTGGTATGAACGAGTTAAGCATTAGAAATCTTGAACTTGACAATAAGTTTTTGCAAGAGAGAATTGAATCAGTCGAAGCACAGCGTGATTCTAACTACAGACAACTTAGGGATAACGAGGATGTCATTTGTCAATTGAAAGCCGAGAAGAGTGTAAATGCACTGAAGCTTAGCGAACTTGATCATCTGGAGAGAAAGAACAATGAACTAAGAAACGAAAACGAAGAACTTCACAGAGAGAAACACTCGCGTGAAAATGAAGTTTGCTCACTTAATAACAAAATTGCTTTTCTTGAGAACCGACTTAAAGATCCATTCAAACCAAGCACTTCTTTTGTGCTGAGTGATACGGACAAGCTTTCTAGAGAACTTCAAGAGAAGAATGCCATTATTGAAGATTTAACAGCAAAAGGAATTGCTCTACAAAAGGAACTTGAAGAGCTGAAGCAAAAAGCAACTGAAAAGTTTAATAATGAAAACGTCAACGACAAAGACGATTTGATAAACTATTTGCGCAACGAGACTTATGCACTACGAGACGAAATTGACAAGATAAAGAAGCAGAATCATAAAGAAAGCTTTTCCGATGCAAGTAAAGAGAAAGATGAACTCCTTGAGTATTTACGAGAGGAAACGTATGCTTTAAGAGCAGAAAACAACAAGTTAGAACAAGAGTTGGCTAAACAAGGAAAGGGTCTACCCGTTGATGAGTCACAATTAGCCAAAGACAAATTGGTCAAAGAGAACGAAGAGCTAATGGAAAAGCAAGCTTTGCTACTGATGGAGCTGGAAATAGCCAAGGGAAAGCAAGGACAAGATGAACATAGAAACACCGAGCACTTGCAACAAAAGGTAATAGTTTTTTCGATGTCTTAAGATACACATTGCGACGTTGCAAGAAACTGAAGTACTCCGTACTGCCGCAGGGTAAAATCGTTTCTTGCAATTTCGCGGGAGTGAGATCGGTTCCTGCCTCGCGCAAACCTTGTATGCAACAATTTCAAAGGTGGTTACATTGTGCATTTTTCCCATAGCGCTCAACGTTGCAGGTAATGTTGCACTGTGTAAAAATGCCTTTATCTTCTCTCAAAGAACGAGCAAAAAGTAGTCACTTTATAGAGTCTCGACAAGTTTAATATAAAAAAATTGAATGAATGACACCAATAATTACTACTCACCAAGACAAGCTTAATAAATGGTAATTTTGCAGCGTTTCGTTTACTGCTTCTGTTTTTCTCTGTCAAGCGCAGTGCATAACCTATTTCTCGGGTTTTGACAACCGGTTTAAAGTTTGAATAAAAAACACCACCAGTGTCTATCCTTAAGGAAAACCGACATAAAAAGATCACTAAATCCGTTATTTTGTACTCTTCAAGTCGAGGAAGGTTGTTTTTGATAAATAGGGTTTCAAAATTGTTTGGTTCAAAAGTTAATACAAGGTGTCGTAGATACCAGTCCTTTTTGGATTTTACATGTTAAAAAAACTTAGTTAACATTCCAAAATAAAAAGTCACCTTAAAGCATGTTCAAAAAGTCAAAAGTGTGCGAACAGTAACATGAAACAAAAGTAAATCAACTCACCTTGTCTTTAAAGTGTCATAGTTTACTGTTTGTCCAAAACCATTTGAGAGGTTTAGGTTTTAACTCACTGAAAGTTGTTTTCGTTTAATTTTTCTCAGATAGCAGCATTGGAGCAAGAACAGAAAAACCTAGAAATCAAAAATCAAACTCAAGCTAAAGAAGCTGAAAGCAAAGATGAGTATGCAAAAGAATTGGAGGTGGAAATTCTTGAGCTAAAAGATAAAAACGATTCTTTCAAGAGAAAGTTTGCCGAAAAGAGCAATTGCGTCAGTGAATTGCGACAAAACATCTCTAACTGCCACAAAGAAATCGAAAATCTGAAAGAGAAGTTGCAGTCTGTTGAGCACCAGTCCCCAGAAACAATCAATCCTGCCGACAAAGAAAAAGATCACAAGTTCTGGGATGGCGAAAACTCGAAAGAAGATAAAACACTTCCTCCAGGTGTGCATCCTCCCCCCTTCACCTATAACGTGTATCCAACAAACCGTGCTTCCGACGCTAACCAAAAGAGAGAAGACACTGGTAGTGTCAGCGATGACGTTAACGTTCCTAGGATTCCACGAAGCCCCACAAGAAGTCCACTCAGCTCACCGAGATTTCCACGAAGTCCCGCGAGAAGCCGATCTAGTTCACCGAGAATTCCAAGCCCCGTAGCAGGTTCACCCAGTTCATCGAGATCTCCACGAAGCCCCGCGAGAAGCCCACCCAGTTCACCAACAATGCCACGAAGCCCTGTAGTAGGTTTACTTGGTTTACCAGGTCCTCCAAGAAACCCCACGAGTAATTCACCCCGTTCACCAAGAATTTCACAAAGCCCCGCGAGAAGTCCACCCAGTTCACCAAGAATTCCACAAAGCCCCGCGAGAAGTCCACCCAGTTCACCAAGAATTCTACGAGGCCCCGCGGAAAGTCCTCCTAGTTCACCGAGAATTCCTCGCAGCCCTGAAGCAGGTTCGCTCAGTTCACCAAGATTTCCCCGAAGCCCCGCAAGAAGTCCACCAAGATCACCAAGATATCTGCGAAGCCCCGCGGGAAGTCCTCCTAGCTCACCGAGATTTCCACGAAGTCCCGCGAGAAGCCCATCTAGTTCACTGAGAATTCCTCGAAGCCCTGAAGCAGGTTCACTCAGTTCACCAAGATTTCCCCGAAGCCCCGCGAGAAGTCCACCCGGCTCACCAAGATTTCCACGAAACCCCGAAAGTAATATAGCCAACTCAGTCGAGCCAAACTCTCTACACCCAATTCCAATCAAAGTGACTCCACCCTCGGTATTTTCTCCAATTGTTGTAACAGATTTAGATGAAGAGGAGAGAAACAATGACAGGCGTTCCCCACTATTGATTGAGGTTATTGAAGGTAGAGCTCCAAATGAGGGATACTGTGCAATTATCAAAGGGACTGAGATCAGCCCAAACAGTTCTAGAGCTCCTTCAGTAACGAGTGAGATGTCCGACACTAGTCAAGCCGCAGAGAGTACTCCTGCTACAGAAAGACCACGTGAAACGTTCAACCCCCCACAAAGACGGAGTCGGCGTTACGAGGAGTTTCTTCAGCGACAGAGCCGTAAAAACAACAAAGCGCCTGATAAGGATCAAGATGTTACAGCTTCAAAAAAGTCAAACCTAAGCAATCTTAAACGGTCCTTCAGAAAATATACAAACCCATTTTCAAACAAAGAAACAAAACAATGACGTGTTCAAAATACCTTGCTTTCAATATCTAGTCAGGGGAAGCAGTGGTTCTTTTAAAAAGTTCTCATAAAGATCAAAAACAACGTTTTTGACGTGCCTATGACAGAAATATGTTATTGTCTCAGTAGATGGACCTTGCTAAATGAGGAAAAGCGGTAATAAAATTGTTACTATTCTGAAGAAAACTTCGAGATACATCATCAGTTAAAGTTCAGTTAAAATTCTTCAAAAGTTTTGGATTGGCAGCAGATTCCAAAAAGTTGAAAGTTTAACTTCAAACCTTGTGACGTAATCACTTGAATCGAAAACATTTTAAAACGTTAATATCTCGAGAACCACAAACGGTTTTGACAAGATTCTTGTCACCACCATTCCACACTTAGCAAGGTCATTCCACTGAGACAACAAAACATTTTCTAGGCACTTTAAAGAGGAAACCGTAAAGAGGCTTTTGTACACACACAACAAAATTTTTTCTGTCATATATAGGCACTTTAAAGAGGAAACCATAAATCAGCAAGGACTTTTGTAGTACTACATAAATGCGTTCTTTTCTGGCAGTTTATATGTCATGTGTCAACTATGTTCTGTATTGATTAGGCGAGGCATTTTTGCATGGAAATTACCGCGTTTTATATTTGATAGAGTTTCAAAACGTTTTTTTTTTTGGATTCCTTCCTATTTTAAAAAGTAGTTAGCGAAGTTTAATTTTCGAGATAGGTTTTTGAAACCAAATATGTTGTTTTGTAAGCTGTTTATGCACTTTTCAACAATGTTGCGTGTATAGTTGGAAAAAACCTTTGTTGAATGGTGTAAAATTTCATACAAGGATTCTTTTATGAAACTTGACGATTGTATAACTTCATTTTAAAAGTTGCAAGACCCACAGCTGTATGCATTAGTTGGAATTATTTTCTACTTAACAGATTCAAAGCGAGTTCTGATAATAGCATGCTTTAACGTATTAGAAACACTAAAATGTAGCATTGCCTTAAAAATGCACTTTCAAGAAAACAGTTTTGAAAATAAAATGGTCGTAATAACTATATTCGACGGGCAGCCCCATTTGTTTACCAATTCTTAAGTATTTTCAACTTTAGGAACAGCCCTAGCATCGACGCCATGTTACTAAATACACGAGTGGCGTTAGAGCACTTATCGTTTGTTCAGTAAGTGCAATTAGTCAATGACTTTGAAGAAATAAGTTGTCTATCAGCAGTTTTATCTACAAGTCTCTTCTGTGTAAGTTAAACGACAAAGTTACAAGATCGAAAATACTTCGGAATTGCTCATTACAACTGGAAGCCCTGTGGCCCTGGTAGACCCGTCCGGCACGCTAAACACTCCTAACGCATTAATTATTGTTGTTGGCGCTTCATACATCAGCCACTGTTAATTGTCAGTCGAAAGAACTGTGGCAACATGATATAGAGGATATTGCATGGCCGCGCAGAGATACAAACTTTTATTATCTTTGAGTGTTTAAAAAATATCTCTCAAGTGAGCGCAGCACATACGTAGTGAGATTCTACACGTTTCTCTCAATCATCAAGGAAGTAGACTGACAAGTTGTTTAAAAGGCGGGAAAAGTTTCATATCAACCACACGTGATGAAATGGAAATCGTGCGTCCTGATTGGCTGTTTTTTATATCACCACACGTGATTGATATGGGTGGCTGAAACGCTCTGTATTTCACTGATCTACTATGTAAATTTCGAAGTATATGTGATAAGCCGAAGAACCACATGTTGCTGATTGACGTACTTTATTTATTTATTCCAATTGCACATTGTAACGTAAGATACATTATAACCTATCAATCTACAGGTGCTCATTTTTTAGAAATGTTCCTTTATGCGAATCTTGGTTGTCGTCTTCCTACAGCTTCTATAAAAGACAAAGTTGATTGGTGTAAAAAAAAACCAAGAAACAGACCATAAACAGCAGACTAATAATAATAATAATAATAACAATAATAATAATAATAATGTTAATAAAAATGATAATAACAACAACAATGATTATAACCGTCTTATTGAGTATTTTAATACTTAAAAGTAAACATAAAGCCTTAATCTTAGACATACTTACCAAAAATATATACGAAAACCAAATATAACGTAATAAACATAATGGTTGTGACACTGAGACTAACAAACATAACAACAGATAGGTCATTAAACAGAACAACAAACAGAACAGTGAACCGACCAACAAACGGATCAATCAAAGGAAAAACTGAAAAAAAAATTTGAAAAGAAATTATAATGCATGGTTCAAGGCCATTTAGACCGTTGTTGCTGTTAATTTTGAAAATTTAGCAATACCTTTTATGATTTAAATTTTGGTAAATGAAATACTCAAATAATACTAATACTGTCTGTCAATTAGTGAATTGATAATAAACTTGAATAACGGCACAATTCGCGGCTTGGCTGAGAGCATTTAAGACCATATATTTCCCAGCTCAACCGTTTCGTGATCCACTTGAGCATTGGCTCGTCGGGCCAGCCAGGCTGGTAAATTGAAAAGCGCCCACGATGAAAACATGTAAACAACACCAAACATTTGTGTTTGCATTTTTTTTGAACATGTAAGAGCTACGAGCGAAATAAAGCTGTGCTGACAAATACAAAGAAACCTACTTTTCTGCTAGCACGTTTGGTTAGACTTTGGTTCTTTCGTTTCTTGTGGTCTGCTGATAAGAAATAAAAGCAAATTAATTTTGATTGTAACTTAACAGGGTTTTTTTTTATCGTAGAAAACATGTTAGCCAGTGACAACATACAAAAATTATAATTCAAATCTGGCAACAAATAGAAATGAGCTGGGAAAACCTGGGAAACCAAAAGCAAAAAGACACGGTTTGCTGCAGTCGACAAGTCAGAGCTAGCTCAACGAAAACATCCCCCCCACCCCCATCCCCGGCCCAACGCTCAATAGAAAATTACACGGCATGGAAAAGGCAATTTATAATAGTACTGAGAGTAGACGAAATGTTTTGCATAAAAGAAAACTATTTGGATAAAGAAAGAATACGCGACGCCTTGGACAAGAATCAAAATGCTTTATAAGCTATGTCATCCAATTTCGCCTAGCCACTCCCTGGTTTAGTGGGCAGACATGTTTGCCTGTCTTTAGAGTGAGAACATTGAGATCAGGGTCATGGTTCCATGCTGACATCAGTAACAGGCTTTTTCTTTGCTAAAACAAGCTAGAACTTGAATTTCTATTAGACGGAACGAAAATAGTGCCATAATTTCATTGAACTTAAATACTGAGTCATGAAACTACCGTTATTCACTTAATCTTTCATTTTGCTGTATCTAAAATTGTCAACCGGTCCTGATCTTTATGTAGGTAAACCTGGGACATTTTCGTTGTTACCTGTTTTTTTGTCGTTTGCGCGGCAGTTATACATAACCCGAGTCTGCGCAATGTCACCCGGACTCAGGCCGTCGCGCTGACCCATATTTGCTCCAGCCACAGGATCGATAGCCTCCAGGACAATCCCCCCAGGGAAACTGTTTCCTTGCATCGGGCCGTAGTGCATTATGGAGCTGTAGTCGTAAGACTCGTTCCTGGAGTCTACAAGTCGAGCATCTGCCATTGCAAAACTTCTCTCAGCACCTAAAACAGTAAATAAAGAAAAAATTAAAATAACAAAGAAATAAATAAGATATTGAGCAGCCTTGCATTTATCCTGCAGTTTTGTTCATTCTTATTAGTCACTACACGATAACGGAAACGGTAATTATAACATATATGATAACGATAGCGATTCATTAGCACTATCAATAACTTGGACACTGATGACGTTCGCGATACAAAAACAATAACGTAAACGTTAATGGTAATGGTAATGGTAACGTTAGAGAAACATAAATGTAATGGTAACGATAGCGCTTCATAAACACTTACGATAATGTAGACGATTACGCTAACGATACATAAACGGTAACGTAAAGGTTGATGGTAACAATAGCGATACATTAACGGTAACGGTAATAATAGCGATGTATAAGCACTAACGATAACGTAGACGATGACAATAGTGATACAAAAACAATCACGTAAACGTCAATGGTAACGATTGCGATAATTCAACGTAACGGTAACGATAGCGCTTCATAAACACTTACGATAACGTAGACGATGATCATGAAGAGTGGTACATAAACATTAACGTAAACGTTAATGATTTATAACAAAAACGTGACCGATGATGTTAACAATAAACAACAACGGTAACGAAAATGAAAACAGTGTAAAGAAAATAACAGTGTCAAGAAATATTGGTACGAGATTAACTAGAAATATATAAATATAAGACTCACCAGGCCTAATATTTTGATCGTTAATCCTTACAAACTGATCCCTGTCACGCCGAGTGTGTTCATGTAGAAACCCGATTGCATGACCAATTTCATGCACCACTCGACCACGAGTACAGAATCTGTTTCTGAAGATAGAATAAACGCTTATTTGCTTTTCACCAAACTTGGCTTTCTCTGAGCCTCGTTTGGCGATGTTGAGTCAGCGGAGCATCGTGCTTAAATTTTCACCCGCAGTCTTTTTCGGAATACTCAATTGAATTCCAAATAAAGCACAAACTTCTACGCCAAAAACTAAACAATCATCATTTGAAACGATTACAAAAAACTCCCTGCAGCAGACCAAAAACCAGTAACGAGCGTTTTAAAACATAGTTTTTTTTTATTCTAAATATTTATTGTAAATATATATACATATATAGATTATTTTAACAATAGTTATTGATACTTTATAGTATTTACCAAAGAAACCAATATCAATTTTCGCGCGCTCTGATTGGCTCCTGTATCTCGCAATATCGATGACCACTAGTTGATTTTAAGGCGATAGTCAAAATGGCGTCGCGTTATCCGTTAGTTATAGACCAAGAAATGATTGCTTTAAACGAAGAACCATTCCAGAAAACACGAAGAGGACAACAAGATTTGGCTTTTTGGTTTTAATGCTTAGGACAAAGTTTCTTCTTTCAAAATCTGCTTAAAATCCACGACATTTATGTTCTTCAAAAAATCCTAAAGAATGTAAACGAAACTCAAATGTACACGAAGCGCGCTTGCTAAAAATAGAAATAAACTTCAATTTTGTCCTTTCTTTGAAAATGGTTATCCCTGTCTTCTGGTAAACACTAAAACAACTACCCTCAGGATCGGGGTCTAGCTCTAGATATGTACCTCGACGCTTCGCTTCGCGTCTCGGTACACCGCTATTTATCAACCCTTCTGGGGATAGTTGTTAATTAACTCAATGGAGGCCTAGGCAGCGTGGCTTAGTGGTTAGGGTGCCAGATTTGCATGCGGTTGTCCCAGGTTCAAATCCCACTCTGGCCACTGACAGGATTTGGCTTTATTGATCCCAGAGTCAAATCCACCGCGCTTGTAAATAGCCAACTGGTCTGCCTCAAATCAGTTGGGATTCTCAACTGTGGTCGTGTTTGTTCGAAATTTTAACTATGACATTGGAAAGCCCCTTGGGGGAGTTGTCATTACGTAATGCATTTATTTATTATTAACTTTAGTTAAGCGCAGGCCTTTCACGTATTTATTCCATGTAACATTAGGTATGTATTTTTATCTTATGAATAAAGACATGATAATGGGCCTTTTGCAACAAGTGATCACATGGTACACTTAATGGTATTCTGGGTTACAAAGGAATGTCACAGACTCCAAGACAAAGCACAATTAACCAGAAACGGGTGTTTTACATTTCCCAGTGGAGTCTGACATTCCACTTGCCACACAGAATATCATTAAATGTGCCATCTGATCACTTGTTGCAAAAGGCCTGTCAATGGGACCATACTTACTGGCCTTGTAATTGCTGAGGACTTCGTCCCATCCAAACATTGGCTTGTCTTCCTGACCAACCGACATTGGCCTTGCATTTTCTGAGTTGACAGTTATAGTAATCAATAACAATGATAATAACAATGATAATAATATCTAGCGAACAATCCTCCTTGCTTGCAGTCGACTAAAATGCGAAGAACGGGACGCAGCTCAACAAGATTGGGCCGAAAGCAGGTAAATACGCAATTACTGCCGTTTTACGGCCCACGTACGACCTCGATGCGCAGCTCTACAGTCAGATAGAATATAAGGGTGTCGATTTTAATGAGGGAGAAATATCGGAGTACCCTGAGAACAATCCTTGGAACCAGACTGAGATTGACAAATCCTAACACACTTACGGAGCCCAGGATTCGACCCCTGGTCCACAGAGGTGGGAGGCACAAGTGCTAGCCGCTGGGTTATCCTGACTCCCTTAACGATAACGATAACGAAAAAGGTACGAAAATGATAATGAAATTATGATGACAATTAAATGAGAAGTGAATAAGACAATAAGAAATTGATTACGATCTTAACCCTATCGGTACTGGGCTTTTTTAGGCAATTTGGAAAAAAAGGGGGGGGGGGGCTCAGAAATTGTCCGCGGCCTATAACGCTAGAACGATAAAGGATATGGAAGCCAATTTAGAGGGCAAGTAGGGTTTCATTAAAGAAATGTTTTTATGTAGTTTGCTTGAAGTGAAACGTCACTATGACGTCATTATGACGTCATAATCTCGGAAAAGTCGCTTTTCTCACGATTCATTTATTCAAAACTTTTATGTTAAATTGTGGAGATGTTTTTTTTAATGCGTAAAACAGTCCATACACTTCTGAAGTTAAATTTTTATTGTGGTTGTGTTTTTGATTATTTATGTATGTGTATTATATAAGTTTGTTGCGTTTCAAGGAGGGGGATTGTGGAAAAATATTGCTGGGTTTTTAGGATGTAATAATATTAAAAATTTCTGGTTACAAATTTTTCAAAACATAACTAGCTGTTATAATACTCATTATTATGTATAGTTTAGAAATTATTCAACTTTCAAGGACTTATTGCGCAATACCTTTGAAGTCAGAATTTAAATAAATATCGATTTATTTTTAAACAAAATAAACAATTCGACTTCTCGGCTTAGAAGGTTGCTCATGGTTCTTATTTGTGAAAGTATTTGTCGAAGGTGTGAAAAAGCCAAAAGAAGGAAGACAACACACCGATTTCTATGGCAACCGTAGATTCAGTAGCTACAAATATTTTCATACTTTTGTTTTCTAATATATTCAAAGAAAAGTTATGAAATTTTGTAGGCAATCAAATGAATACTTAGGCAATGACGACTCTTCCAAATCTGCGCTGGCATCTTCTGCCCCCCACTACCCCTCGGTCTCAGTCTGGATGAGGTTAACAACAGCGAAAACAACGACAATGATAATGACAACGAACAAATCCCAAATACGATGCAATCATTTTGCTCTTGAATATGTTTGTGAAAACAAAACCCTACCCTTCATTGTTGTCGTACTGAAATCTTATGAAAGCCCTTTGGGGTCTAAAAGGATTCCTTTGAACGAACTGTAGACAGGTATTGTCGGACCACTCCCGCATGGCAGCCTCCGCCATTCTGCGACCGAATAGATCTTCAAAGCAAAAAATTAAATTCTTTATATTTTAACAGCAACACTAACATATAGTCCTAGCACCAATTAAGACACAAACATTAAAACACACACGACCGCTAACTCCAACGTTTACATCGACATTAACAATAAAATGAGCACAACCATAGGCATACTGATACTGACACTGATGCTAACACTGACACCGATACTGAACTTGTTCTTGATACTGATACTGATACTGATACTCACACTGATACTGATACTGATACTCACACTGACACTGACACTGATACTAACACTGATACTGACACTGATACTGATACTGATACTGATACTGATACTGATAATGATACTGCTAATGATACTGATACTGATACTGATAATGATACTAACACTGATACTGACACTGATACTCACACTGACACTGACACTGATACTAACACTGATACTGACACCGATACTGATACTGATAATGATAATGATACTGATACTGATAATGATACTGATAATGATACTGATACTGATACTGATAATGATACTAACACTGATACTGACACTGATACTGATACTGATAATGATAATGATACTGATACTGATAATGATACTGATAATGATACTGATACTGATACTGATAATGATACTAACACTGATACTGACA
>JAOBAT010102156.1:2849-15732 GCA_026413305.1 Hydrozoanthus tunicans
TTGCAGATTATAGCTGTCTTAAAACCTTTCTAACCAGAAAATTAAGTTTTTGTTTGTCTTAGCTGCGATTTATTACTATTATTGGCCAATATCGCTTCGTTGTTTTTGTTTAGTTTCATATTCGGTAGCAGTACGTAGCTGTCATGGGCGCATTTCTTTACAAAATTGTAGTTTTCTGTAATAATCTAGAGCGTGGAAGAATTTAATCTTAACTCAACAAATGCTACTTTTACTGGTACCAATTTAACCATGAAAAGTACTACAAGTACAAACTTTATTCCAGTTTTGCCCGACCAGACATTCTTCAATGCATTCGACATAAATTAAAATGACATACGTGAAGACTAAGACGTTGTTGTTCAATGTATACATTTCAATGAATTTTTGGGCAGATCTGAGCCTCGACTTGCTCTCTATATCAACAAAAAGGCGCAACCAAGCAAAGAGAGTACAGAATACTGGCGTGCTCCCTTGTGGGGGTGCCAAATACGTTTGAAAAGAAATGAGGAGGCAGTTTTGTTTGGCAACCTTATAAATATAGACTTTAAACTTTGTGTGTATGTATGTAAATTTCCTTTTTAAATGTGTGTAGGCGGGATAACTCGTGTGTATATGTGTAATGTGTACCAGTGTATGTGTCTATGTGTGGGTGTTTTGCACGTGCACAGTGGATGGACAGCTTCCAAACAGACTTCATAACAACATCGAAAAGCATAGACTGGATCGGAGCGTGAATGAGTTGACATCTATACCATCAGATAAGATGCAAAGAGGAATTTTTGTTCGAGGTCTTACTCAAATTTACTTGTGGTTAACGTTCTGTATGTGCCTCTAAGAATGCCGGATCAAGCAATCTGCTAAAAGGTTCACGCAGACTGTGCCTGGAATTAACTCTTTTCAAAGTTTATTTTTAAACCGTGGTCTTTCGTTTGACGCACGCGTGTCATTTACTGTTTTCGTGGGCACAACTCAATTTTGCGTCACGTTAAGTCTCAGCGGCCCAGCTTGTGGTTGAGGCTGTCGGAAAGCACAAACTTTTGAACTTCTGCTGTGCTATTGTTTTCAAATCTTCCAACGTTATAGCGTTGTAGAAAAAAGAACAGCTTAATATTGTTTGGTCTGAAAACAATACTTATCAATTTATCATATTATCAACTTGACCTTCGCTCTATACTTTGTAATTTATTCTGTATTCGATTCTTTCATGATTTCAATTAATTGACCATTATACTGGACAATTGTTTATGGAATAAAGGCCGTTTAAAACCCACGGCGGGTTTGTGCAGCGAGCGCAACAAAACAAATGGATATAAAATTAGCTCAACTACTTGACTATTTTTAGAATATACGAAAATTCTGTCCTACTGTCATTGGCTCATATTTTTGGAACAATACTCCTCTATCAGTTAGGTCAAAACCCACAAAACATCTTTTTAAAAAGCACCTAAAACTATTTTTCCTTTCCCGATATTAACAAAAACACAGTCTCTATCTTTATGTTAAGCAAGAGAGAGGGGTATGTATACTTGTATTTCTTTATGCATATCCCTCTCTCCAACTCTCTTTTTTTCCTGCATTACACATACTTTTAAGTTTGATTGAACAATAAGCTAAAGGGCTCATTATTAGTAACCTATTTAGTGCCCTATCTCATTTCTAGATAGCTGCTAACTCTGTAAATATTGGAAAGAGATGAAATAAAATACAAATACAAACACTATTTTTAAAAGCAGCGCGTTTAAATCGCTCTCAGAACGTAGCTTTTTTAAGCAGTCTATACAGTCTATAGCCATTCTAAATTCAAAAGTCAAGTGGATTGTTTTTCTTAAAAAGAATGATATTTTCATAGCATTCTGCTCGTTCGGTTTCCAGCAGATTTGCTAGCCAGTTGAGGTATTCAGTATACCCAACTGAGTGGCAAATTCAGAACAAGAAGAGTAAATTAACACAAATCAGCAGGATAGAAATCCCACGGAAATTGTTTGAAAGCCAGTTTTCAAAGTAAAAGGTGTAGAGTGAATATGGAAATTTGGATTGGGGAGAAAGAAACGCGCGACGGTTATGCACAAATTAACAAATAACGAAGCAACTTTATATTTTAATTATCGTTTGCGTTACAGCCAAACGGAATGATGACAATTGTATCTAAGATGACAATGACAATTGGTCTGATAATGATAAACAAATGTTATTCAAATGATGATAATCACGATGGTAATAATGATTGTTATTAGCATGATGGTGATAATCGCGATAATGATGACGATTGTAAGGATGATAATGATGAATGTTTTTAGGATGATGATGATGAATGTTTTTAGGATGATGATGGGGTTTAAGACGGTGAAAACTGTTATGATGATCAATGTAATTAAGATGATGATGATGATGATAGTCGTAATGATGATGACAGTGTATCGTTAATTCTATTTAGGTTTTTCGATCCCCAAAGAAGAAAATAGAAAACAAAACTCTTTTTAGGTGTGTCTTAACAACCTCGTTACCAGAGCTCTGTTCCTAAGAAAAGAAGCCCTGGAAGCGACTGTGCAACCCCTCGTCACCAACCCCCACAGTAACAACCTAACGCACTCGTTTTGTGTTGTGTTCTGCAGGTGCACGTGGCAAAAGAGGTCGGAAAGGTAAAAGAGGACGCAAGGGCCCCCCAGGTCGGGCTGCATGCCGTCATAACAAACTTATACCCTTTATGTACCCGCACAGTAGCTAGTTTATGAACCTTAGCTTGCATATCTAAGGGTCACTGAATTTCATTTTGGCCGAGCAAAGATTGGGTCGAGAACAAAAAACTTAAGGAGGGGTAGGGGAGGACTCCTCTCTCATTTTTTTTTTGTTTGTTTTTGCTGTTGCACCAATTTTCGCGCGGCCAAAAAGGAAAATCTTGCCAGAACAACGCTGTTTTTCGCTATGCAGGGTACATGAACCAAACAGCTTAGAACTCGAGGTTTTTCTAAGCAGATTGTTTTGTTAATGGAACAAATTAACAATTAAGATATTAGACCATAGTGTAAGCGTTGAAAAATGATGATCCTGTTTGCGAGTTGTTGTTGGACCAACTGAAAGCATGCTATAGCTTTCTTCTTACACAATCTATCAGCATTATCAATCTGTCTAAGTATTACTGTTAACATGGAACTTTTCGGTTTACATTGATAGCACTAGCACAGTTAATTGTGAGTCCGAGCAATACGCAGACAAAAAGAATAGAAACACAGTTTTTCAGTGTTATCTAGAGTCAAACCTACCTCCCTGATAAGACCGAAGGATCCATACACTACCACTGTTCTTTTTTCCTGTCAATTGGAAAAACCTTTTCCTCCTAAAAAACAAGAAAGACATGATTTTGTGAACGGCAACAATAATGAACAGCCAATAACAGTAAAGTTATTTGAAATAAAACAAAAAAGGAAGCCAAAACCGTAACCAAGGATAATTAAAGTGCTACTGAAGCGAACTTTGTCGTGATTTATATTATTATAGCTGTGAGGGCTTTTCCAACACTTCTGTTCGACTGTAAATGGATAAAAGTGCTTACCCGAACATTTTAAGTCCGCGAAATAAGCTTTCAAGAAAGTCTTCAGTGCAAATGAAATTCAAAACATACGACGGCGACTTATAACCTCGAATAATTTGAAGGACTCCAAGCTGCTCCATGCTAACTTTTACAGTGAACTAGCGAGTTTCTTGTTCAAACACTAAATCATCAGCCACACAAACGCCATTAATATATGAGTTTAACCGGGAAAGTGAGATTGATCTGCCGCCTTTCAAACCATGTGACATCAGACATATCTAATGAGTTTAAAATATTTTCGCAGGTTTGGCGCTCAAATAGACATTTTTCATTTGTAAATTCAACAAGAAATTTATTTTTAAGTAACGAGTGGTTAAGCGGATGGAAGTCATATAGGTCAAGCTTTTATTTTAGATATTCTAAATTAAAACTAGATTGAAATGAATCTTTTTTTTCTACGAAGAGTAACGAAACCTTCTCTCAAGTTATTTTAAGACCCTGATCGAAGGTCTGGCACCTGGAATCGAACCCGGGCCTCCCGCACGACAGACTGGCGCCTTACCAACTGGGCTAACCAGGCGGCGGTCAGTGGTGCGGTACCAAACTTTTTTCTATGAGAAAAAAGGCGCGGCTTTTCAATTTCAGGGTCAGCGAGTAAGTACAATAGCTGATTTTTAATGAACTTTAAAAGTTTATATAGTTTTATTCTTCGCCCTTGAAACTTTGTAAAGTGCCGAGGTTTCTAGCGTTGACCCTTAGACTGAGAATAGTTAGTAAATGGATTGATTATGAAGCTGGCAAACTCTAAAAAGAAATACAAAAATGTACAAAGATGCTTTGTTATAAGCTGAACGAACCGTGACCCTGCATACTCTTTGTTTCAGGTGTTGCTGAGAAAGTTTGAATTGGCTGCATGTTGATTTGTATTTCAAACCTTTTGTATTTTGTGAACCTTCAGGGCTAGTAATAGTAAACAAAAGAAAACGATGAACAAGATCTGCAACACTGCTTTCATAACCAGTCCGTACATCAGCTACGGACTGAAAATGTAGCGTTTTTCTAGATGTTGTAACACATGCAAGCAAAATTAACAGGCTGGAATGGAAACACATTTATATTATCAGACGAATGAAATAATTTCATTAAATCCGTTTTGTGTATAAATTGTATCAAGCTTGAAATAAATTTTCTCGAATCTCGAAGCGTATAAGAAACAAACACTTGTTTGATGCTCCATGCTCTGGTTCTTTTTAGGTTCACCGGGACCCAAAGGAGACCAGGGCCCTCCTGGTGAAAAGGGTGCCTCGGGACCTAAGGGTGACACAGGACCACAAGGGCCAAGAGGTGGGTTCAAAAAAGTAACATTTAGGTTATCATTTAACGGGCTTTATAGTTATTCCGAGTGACCAGCTACCTTTGTATTATAGTTTCTACTTAATTTAAATGTTAAAAATGTAAAGAGAGGTACAAACAAATGTTGTTGTCGTTGTAGTGACCATTTTGCCATAATTCATTACCAACAGTCTATACGATTTACGGCAACGAGCTCGCAAACTATTGTGAATATGTATAATTTGTATTATATTTCATTTATTAGTATACACCCGTTCGGCTATACCCGCTATTCAATCGGTTTAGAAATAGTAGATGTGGGATAATTTACCTCCGAAATAGAAGATAATGACACCCAAACAAAATGGCGGAAGTATTCGTTTAGCATCTGTTGCGGATCACGATACTGAAAAATTTGTTATAAAAACATAAGATATTTTAAAACAGCTTAAAGGATTTCTCCGTTTTACGCCATTTGCGGCATATTGTAGTTGACAAACTGTCAAAACACGTTTGCTACATATGTTAGGCTACTCACGCGCGAACCTCGCCACTACATATGTTAGGCTGCTCACGCGCGAACCTCGCCACGATCAACAACTCAAGTAATAAAACAGTGATTTTTCCTTAAAAATCTTTCATTTTCTTGAAAGGAAATTTTCATGGACCAGTTGCCTCGCTGGCATATACTAAAACCTGCCAATCTCCACCTCAATTGAAATAAAATAAATCGGTTAAATATACTGACAAAAAAGTGTACAAAGTATTTATTACGGCTTAAAGGTAAGCCAGATTTTTGTATGTAAATAATATGTCTGTATAAAGTTGATAAATACATCCATGAACCATCTGGATATCATTCTATCCTTCCATCAATCACATTATTCTTTGTATCTATCTGTCTATCTATCTGCTATACTTAATTTAATACGTATGCCAAAACAAATGTAGTGGTAGAAACTTATCGCAAACTATTGTTGTCTTTCCAAAATATGAAAAAGGTTTTAATGGCAGTGATGGTGCCCAAGGACTACAGGGACCTCCAGGGACCAGAGGAAAGACTGGGCCACAAGGACTCAAAGGAGAGCCTGGACAAGCGGGGCAACAAGGGCTGAAAGGTTTAGCGGGGCCTAAAGGAGACCAAGGTATGATGGACTTTGAAGTGGTGCCGTGTACTGAAGTGTGCTTGGGAGAGCTATTGTATGGGGTTGTCATATCGTTTATCAGGGTTCACACCATCATGGAAAGTCATGAAAAAATGTGGATTTTGAAAATGCATTTTCCAGGCCTGAAAAAGTTATGGAATTTAGGAAAAATGCATAGCCAAGGTCATGGAAAAGTCATGGAATTTAGGAAAAATGGCCAAGGTCATGGAATTTTATAATTGGTTGTGGTCATAAGCTGTTAAAATTAACTATGTGACGAATTCGTGTTTATTTTGTCATAAGCTGTTAAAATTAACTATGTGACGAATTCGTGTTTATTTTTTAAGTGTTTGCTCTAAAATCAAGAACGCCCAACTGTTTGTAAGTATCTAGAAGGCGTAATTGGCATGTAAAGTGTGAGTAGCTTTTTTGTTGAAGTGGACTCTTTGATTTCTTGATGTTCCTCAGATGCAAAATGGCATTTGGTTATGGAAAAGTTTTGGAAAAGTCTTGGAATTTCATTCCTCATTCTCGGTGTGAACCCTGTTTATGATAAATCCCCTTTTGTCTAATATTTTGTGTTGTTATGACAAAAATAATTCACTTTTTGAGCTGTAACTAAGCATGTAACCGTTTTGTGGTGTTTCTTTTGTGCAGGTGCACGCGGGCCACCGGGACCAGTGGTAAGTATATATATATATTTTGGCTTGGCAAATATCTAACCGCCGCCTGGTTAGCCCAGTTTGTAAGGCGACAGTCAGCCGACCGGGAGGCTCGGGTTCGATTCCCGGTGCCGAACCTTCACTAGTACTCGGGGTCTTAAAATAAATGAGGAAAAGCCACCGCCTTTTCTCTAGCATCTTCAGTCTTCCGTGTCTTCTCGGATAAGGAAGGTAAACCATCGTAGTCCAATAATTGCGTTGTAAAACTGTTGGATTTTTTGACGACCCAAGAGAAGTCTATTAGTGAGGACTATAAGCTTTCGTATTTATTCGCCCTTGCTTTTTTAAAATGAAGTGCTCAATGCTCGCAAGTGCTTGCCAAGGATCATCCGGGGCCCTAGTAGTTACAACTATAAGCTATTTTAAAGTGCCTATCAAGCTCATTTTTTTAAGTTCCAGATGAAAAGTAGAACCCTTTCATAGGTATAGTAATTTTCAAAAATATAACATTTTCACGCCGTTCCTGTTACGTTTTTTAGACTTGAAGCGTGCAACGATGACGTAGCAGGAGGCATATGACGTAGCACGAAGCATGAAGCAGAATCAATCTTTTTTGTCCCAAAAAAATCAATTCTGGCTACAATAGTCACATTGTTGTAACTTTAATCAATAGATTAGTCCCTTCAAAATGTTTGAAATAAAAGTTTTATGACATTTTTTAGCAGAAATGAATATTCTTAAACAAAAACCACATAACTCACTGCTGCTACGTCACAGGTTACCAGTCCCCAGCCTGCTCAGTCAGAATTCACATTTCGATCTTTTTTTGGTAAAAAGGCATACCGGCTTAGACGTGGAAATTTTCTTTGGGTATTCGAATGTTGAGTTCACAGATGACAACAATTTTAATCTAAAAGATAAAAAAATAAGCTTGATAGGGACTTAAATAGCTCGACCTAGTTTCTCTTCTTACCGCCTACACGGCCATACTGAAGTTTTAAAGAGTAACTCTAAGGCGACCGAAACTTCTTTTATTTTGTTACTTGTATTTTAAACCTGTAGAAACTTTTTCTTTTATCGTTAGATTTTCTAAAACATCAGTGAATCTGTTTTTCGTTGCAGAGGTCAGAAAGCATCCATTTGGTTGGTGATGGCCACACGATTCGAAACCCAGGTAAAGTGACCATCTTGTCTTAACTAACTGGTAACGCAATCTTCGAGGAAAAACATGCGTGACACGTTTCCTCGCAACTTTATTCCTCACGGTTTAGTAACCTAAACTCCTTCAGTGTAAGCATGCGTTTTTGTACACCTCACTACAGTTTTTGTTTTGATAAATAATCATTTAACCAAAGCTGCGTGACGTGTTGTTATTACGCTTAGACTTCGTGGCAGATAGCTTAGATTTTACAACAGAAAAAATTGATCATTATTGTAGCTGATAAAACTAAGATTTCATAAAAACCGAATACGTCAAATTGCGTTACATAAACTCCGACACACGGGTCTCCATTCACTATCAAGCACAGCATCCTCAGGTACAAAAATGTTTTAAATTTTGGTGCCACAGAACTTAACTGCCAATAAATATTGAACGTTTGCCAAACCGCTACTAAAAGTAAACTAAACCTCATGATCAAAACACCTTCACTTAAAAACTACAACAACAAAAACTCTGCGATTAAAACATTATCTGCATGAGTATCTTACGAAGTAAAAAGACAATTTTGTCTCAGACTTAATAACAGGATCTAGATTCTTATTAAATGTTCTGCTGTTTGCTTCTAACTTCTAACACAAGTGCATTTGGATTTTCATATCGCGAGTACGTTTTTCCGGCGCACAGTTTTCAATATATCTCTATGACGTTAATACTTTCCGAGCAGCCAAAATAGCACCTTAATGAGGCTGTTGTGTTTCGCTAGATGGAGAGACCTTCCGATTTTTAAATTGGAACGCGACTCACCCGACAAGCCATTGTCATGGTAACATAAAATATCACGCAACGGGGTTCATTGAGATCAAGAGACCTGGGTTCTATTATGTGTACAGTCAAATGTTCTACAAGGAAGGTGGCACTGAAGAAATGGTCCACTACACCTTCATCAATAACGAGAAAGTACTGGAGAGCCTGGCCAGTGTAGCTAGCCCCTCCAAAAAGTACAACACTAAGTTTCACGCAGGCGTATTCCGACTTAACACCAGTGATTCCATATCCGTCCGTGGTGCTAGTAATAAAAAGTACTCCATGGTACCACAAACAACCTTTTTTGGCGCCTTCATGATTTTTCCCGCTTAAACTAGTAAACAATATTAACAATGTTTAAACTAACAAAGCAGTGGCGCTACTGGGGACTCATTGTGGAGTATATTGCATGGGCACGGCTACTAATTAGGAATATGATATCAGGTTAATTAACCATAGATCAATCTCGTTACTGTTTGTTTGTTATAACCCTTTCAGTCAAAGTTACATTAGTAAGTTCTCCCAACTAGAGCCCATACTTTTCATGAAACAAGTTTGGGAGAATTTTACTTTTCATCTTCATTACCAAATGTCTAGTTTTGTATGTGTTATGTAAGGAGAAGTTGGATACTGGTATATGATTGTGACTGAAAGGGTTAATGAAGCTGTGACAACGCACTCCTGTCTTGGTAGGAATGCTGCCTCAATGGTGTTTTGCTTTAACTGAACCGTTCTCAAATATCAGTACATGCAGCCTAACTCGTCCTCTTATCATAACAGAGTAAAATGATCACCCCTTCTATCAGCTCTTTTTGCCTGACATCATATTTGATAGAAAAATACCAAAAGGACTGAACGACACAACCTGCGATAAGCAATGAGACCTTGAAATCGGCAAAATTTCAACGAGAACCGCAATAATTACAATCAACAGTGAGGAACTTTTAGCTTGCAACGGCGACAGTTAATACTACAAAAGTCAGCGACAGGGATATTTTAGACACTCACATCGAAATGAACTTTTGAGTGAATACTATGTTATGTTGTTAAGGTCTTGAGAAGAATGTTCGTCATATAACTACTTTTATACTAGAATAATACGCGGAGCAATGAAGTTGAACAGAAGAGTCTTTAGCCATTTTCGTGAGTGTATTTCAGCCCGTCATAGCAGCTCGAATGAGAACGGCGACGCCGAGGACGATGGCGGAGAACAATGGTGAATACAATAGCTGCATGCTGGAATGCATTGCACGGGACACCTGCACGCTGTTGTCTTGAAGTTCTTAAGAATACGATAGCGTTCCACAAAACGTTTTATTAACCTTCATTTACCTTTAAGAAGGAATATTTTTATCTTTTCCTGTTTACAAATAAGACAAAACAGAAAGCAACTGAGCCATGCAAAAACAAGGAAGAAGTTTGTTTTTGTATAAGCCGCCGTTATATCGACGTGGGCCGTCCTCGTTAATTAAAGTCCCAAATATCAAAGCGGTGGATTGACTTAATTCCGCCAGAAGCGGCATCACTCGAAAACTGGCACGGAAAAGGTTTTAGATTATTAGCTTGTAGTTGTTTTTTTACGTCATTGTTCTTAACCCCGACGCACCAAATATTTAGTTTATTTTTTTTAACCTCTTATGCTTCAGATACAGCTAACACTGTGCAAACCGCTTCTTGCTGGTATAGTTGCAGCCAAAAAGTCAGACAAGCGGAGCTTTGAAAAAAAAAATTAACGGCAGTGTTTTGATTTTCTGATAGGCATCAACTTCGTTAATTGGAACCTGTCACACCGGGCCGGCAGCATAAGATACCACAGACAGACGGGCTGTATTGAAGCAAAGAGAGCTGGCTACTACTTCATATACAGCCAGATGTATTACTACGCTGACACGCCTCTTCTTGGCCACTATACTTATATTAACGATAAAAAAGTCTTGGAGAGCGTTGTCAGCCCGAAAGACAGAAGGTTCAACACGAAATTTCATGGAGGAGTTTTTCAACTCAGTGTCAGAGATCTGATTTCTGTTCGCCCAATGTTTGTGAACGAATATCGTTTGGATAAGCACGGAAGCTATTTTGGCGCCTTTTTGTTGTATCCGATAAACTAGAGACAGACTACTTCTGACAAACCAGCAAAACCTTTGATAGCGGAGTGATTTATATCTTTAAAACATTTTTATGAAAGCCGAGGAGTTACAGGCTTTTCTCCTTGCATCTGTATCATAGAGCTTGTAAATAGATCAGAAAGCTGAAAAGTATGCGAAGATTTGTAAATACTAGCGAAACATGCACTGCAACTCAAGTTTCAAGTCTTAAACTTTCTTGATCCACATGTATAGCCTTTGTTAGCTTCATTTTAACCCGGCAGCTAAGCCCTTTTGAACTTTTATATCAGCATTAAAATACACCACAACTGTTACTGAATGAAAGTGCGAAGTGAAGCTGATTGGCTGATGAAAGGGTTACCTGAGCCTGGTACAGAATGCTGCCTGCCCGGTGTTTGCAACCGCTGAACACTTCGAAATATTACGGGTTCAAAATTTTCAATATCCAAACATTAGTCAAACGGCGATGTTTCAAGGTTGGAAATTAGTTCCTCGTTTTGTTATAGACTGCAAAACAGTCACTTCTCGAAATCCGAGCGCGTTCATCAAAATGGGAGACTGGAAACTCTTCCCCATTCCTTTGGCTGCTTCCGTCTGCGCGTCCATCTCCTATTCCCAGTCTCTCATTTGAAACACGTGTTTGAGTTTTCGATTTCGCGGGGAAGAGAGACTGGTTTATAGTCTAGTATAGTAAACATGATGTCTTAAAAGCTTACAGCTCAGTCCTATCTTCATTGCTGCACGAAATTCATTAGAATCGTTCTAACCAACGCTTATTCGTCTAAAAGCCGAAAATGCAACTGCAAAGTCAAGTTACTTCATAAAAGATACACTAACATACCGACAAGCAATTTATGTAAAAAGACGCTATAATATTACTACATACGAAACAGACCGCCAATTTTAGTTTTTAACAGGATTTTCAGTTTTTGTCTAAAATACGATTGTTAACACCGTTTAATAAAAGTTGATGAAGTTACGACCTTTTGATATTTCGTCGTCTAGCTACAGAATAGCAAGAAGCCCAATTTTGTTTTGCCAAACTTTATTTGTTTTCGTCACTGTTGGTTGTTGATTCGGTTCTCGTCAAACCAAGGCTGCTCAGCTAGTCTTTCGTTTCATTTTCACATTCATTTTGTGAACATACAACATACCGAATTAAACCTCTTGTTCACTGTTAATTTTATTGTTGTTTGTCATGTCCTTTATGTTTAGAAATCAAGTTTTTTATAAGTGATGTACGATTTGGTTTTCAGCCGCGATAACCAAAATTCGATCGTGGGTAAAGCAACACCGGAGAGGCGGCATAGACTACCGGAAATCAGGAGTGATAGAAATAGCCGAGCCTGGAGTGTATTTTGTATACAGTCAAATGTATTATTACGACGGGCGGGCAGATCATCTCGGCCACTTTACATACATCAACAACAGAAAGGTCATGGAGAGCGTTTCAAGTCCTGTAGACACATCAAGAAAATACTATACGAACTACCATGGCGGGGTGTTTTTTCTCAACACAACAGATTTAATTTCTGTTCGCATACCTTTTACTCACTATTTCTACAGAATGGACAAATTAGCCAGCTTCTTTGGTGCCGTTCTTCTCAATCCAACTGTGTAAAAATAGATTTGAACGTGATCAGTAGAGTATTCCGTCTCGATGCATTCTAATACAAATACTTCTAAAATGATAAAAACCAATTTCAAAAAAACTGGGAAGTTAAGAAGAGGTTTTGCTGATTTAGAGGGTCCTGATATTCTTTAAAAGGAACTAACTAAACGAAATTCGAACAACCTTTAGTATAGATTAATAATAGAAATGGGGAAACACTCAACGGGCGAATTCGACGCCTGTTTAACAGCCTAGAAAATCCTTACTCTCTACAATGTATCAAAACAACCGAAGTCGGAGTAAAAGGTTTACGAGCGAGAATGCAGGTTTTCATTGCATAGTCAGATTGGGTAAGCATTGCATGTATCATGCAAGTTATATTGATAAGGTTGTACAATAAAACCTAGGCTCGTGACAGTTGATATGTAGAGATTCGAAGAAGTCTACAATGGACGAGGAAGTCATCACTTTTGTTATATGGAAACCGTAAACGCTGTAACAAGCAGCCCCCCTCCCCCCCCCCCCCCTTCCC